>NCVS01000088.1:164965-282655 GCA_003055095.1 Goniozus legneri
TCGAGCGCGAGCACGAGGGGGGAGCTTTTAATGCGCTCGCGTACACGCCCCGCGATCCGTATCGACACCTCCAGGGGACCCCGTTGGGTCGAACCAACTCTCGAACTCTCCGTCGAGCGCGTCACGGTTTTCACATTTCTCGCCACCCTCGACATTCGCGCTTCTTTCTTCGAATTTTTGGAGCCGTGTGGACGTTGTAATATTGAAATAATATCAATCTCCCCTCGCGAGACAACCACACCGAAAAAACAAGCCAAATCGCAGCTCTTGCTATCCATTCCCCCTCTCTTCGTCCCCTTTTTTCGAAATTTTAACGGTGAAGTAATTGAGATGGATTTGTCGAAATATTTATTTTTATAAATATACTGTAATATTTTGATACGTCGTTCATAAATTTCTTATAGGTGTATCTTGTGAATCATATTCTTCTTTTATTCAATACCAGCGACTCATGCTTCAAAATTTTCATATCAAAATATAACTATTTTATCTTTCTCCAGATGAATTCGAGATCTCTTCGGTTGACGCGAGGAAACGTGCTGTAGTTGTAAAATCCTCTAATAAAATTCAGCATCCGAGAAAATTGCCAAGCGGAATTCTTGTAAGGTGAGGTCGAGCCCGTAAAAATCAAGCGGTGTCTCATTTCGGTGGTAGGTCGAGAAAGGGAAGGCGACCAATGGGGTACGAGGGGTTCCGAAGAATCCCGCAGGACTTTGGCACGAGTCCGCGATGCAGTAGATACGTGCGTTTGGCAGCTCGCCCGGCGCGCGACCCGTAAGGACATTCTGTCGAAACGTGAGAGAGAAAACGAGTAAGAGAGGGGAATGCCTAACGTCCGAAACTCGACTGAACGTGAGTAAAATTTCAGAATCGACACGTACCAAGAACTATTCTTTTTTTTCAAGATTGAGTAACCGTTAAAAGTAGCTCGATCGACAATGAAACTAACAATAAAAATCGAACCTCTCAAAGAACATGAGTAATTTTTTGGTTTTCGGATATTTATCTGCTCTTATCTCGCGAGATTTTGCGCTCTGAAAAATCTTTACAGAGTTGACGATAATTAAGATATCGATAGGCCAGTGTAAATCGTCCCGACCATTCACACTCGACTCGGATGATTCGTACGTTTCTAATTTCAATCGCGATAACGCCTATTTCTGTCTCTTTCTCTCTCTCCGCGCACTCTCGATAAGTGCCGTTTGTTTTCGCCGTTTTACTATCTTTTGGCCGTCTGTATTTGTAGATAAAAGTAATGCGCGCTTAAAAATATACAATGTTTGTCTTTCGGCTTTTTATTGCTCTTCGGGGCGTCACGCGCCAACTTTTGCACGTACACCGAGACGGAGAAAGAAAAATAAGAGAAAGGTACCCCGAGAACGTATAGCGAATAACTAAATTTCCAGAAACTACGAAAGGGTTGAGACTTCCCGTATAACGAGCGACGAAAACCTGAAATGCACAACGAAAGTAAAAACGACAAAAAAAAACCAATGAGAAGTTCGACTGGTGAAATTCGGCCAACTTTCCATCTTCTCGTTACCGTAATGAATCGATGCACAAAAAAATAATAACTCCTTCGCACCGAGAGTGTGACTAAACTCATTTCGGAGGAGAGAGAGAGAGAGAGAGAGAGATCTAAATAAAAAGTCCGGGAGCCATCGAACTCGAAAAGCACGCGCACGTCGAAAATCATTTAAAGAGAGAACGTCGATAATAAATAATAATGAGAGAGAGAGGGGGAGGAGTGTCTGGTCGATCGATCAATATTCATGAGACGGTCTTCGCGAAATTACGTAGCGCTCGGCCGACGTGGCTTCGCTATTTGTTTCGATTAACTCCTACCGAGCGTGTACGTGCCGCGCACCGGCAGCTCGCGTTATTCGCCAAAGCTCTGAATAAACGCAGTCTGAGCGGAACGCATTCCGTTTGAACGGCCTATCGAGTGGTGAGCCGAATTTCTGGACTGGAAGATTAGACAGTCCGAATGGATATCTGATCGATTTTATACAATCCATCGAGTGAAAAATTATGCACTTCTGGAACTTGCATTGGAAAAAAAATTACCGATAGATGTCATAACATCAAACGATAAATTATAGATACAAATTTTTCACGATAAAGTTGCCAATAGACCCGAGCGATAGAGAAATATGTCGGGAGTGGAGAAAAATTGCGGGATGAAATTCCAAGCGTAGGGTGAAGTGCACTGGCTGCGATGGCTAATCCAGAGACGATGGAGAGAGAATCGATCCGAGGTCGAATTTCGGTGTCGAGGATTCGAAAGGGTAGACGGTTGCCTTCGGCAGCTGCGGATAAAAAGGGATCGGGTACGACCTGGTGAGCGAAGGAAGAACGAGAGGGAGAGGAGAAAAAGAAGGGAAAGAGAAAGAAGACCGGTGGCATAGACGACCTCAAGTGTCAGCAACGCGAGCAGCAATCGACTTCTCTCACGGCCTCGAAATGCCTCGCGATACTCGTAAAACCAGACCTAAATGAGATACGCGGCATTCCCTCGTCCACTGACACCGAGCTTCTGTTCCTACATATATAAATATACATATATACACGTGGTGCATTATGCGAGTATATATAGATATACCTCTCCACGCGCGAAACGAGCTACCATAAACGCGTATCGATCGAAATTTTTCGATCGTAGGCGCACGTAGGACGATCGAGCCGATCGATAAAAACATCGTGCGTCTCGCCAATTCCGCTTATTTATGAACTCCGGGGAAAATAAAAAGAGAAATGTCGATCGCGGGTAGAATTTATTGGTCTATCGAATTAATCTCGCAATCTCCGCGGATACGTAATTAGAAAATTCCCGTCTTATCCGTCGAAAAGCGCGCGAGAGACGGCTTCCAGAAAATCACGAATCGCCTTAGCTGGAAATCGTTCGCGCGAACGAGCCGGTATAGATCCACGGTTATCTCTCGCGGAGGCCGACAACAGCTGCGAGAGATCGCGAGCTCCAACACCGGAAAGAAATAAGAAACGTGCGAGAGCGTTTCGAATTCCACGAATGACTTACTTTGTTTTTTTTCCGACGGAAAAAATTCAAGAAAATCGACGAAAAAAAAGCGAGTAAAATTTTTATCGAGCCGTTCGTTTCAAAGTCATCGGATCCGTTTCCTATCTCGTTCCTATCTTCTCTTTCGTTATTATCGCCGAGCGACTTTTTTCTCGGGATTTCGCGAACGAGCTAAAACGATGGAGAGTTTTGGACACAATGCGGCTCTTCTTCGAAGCCCGGACTCGTTTCACGCTCGATTAAGACTGATTTACGAGGCAACGAGCCCGTTAGAGTCGACCCCCATATCTGATATCTCGGTTAAGCCGAGAAGAATACGACAAACAAAAAATCAGCCGCGGTGGATAAACAAAAAAATGTAACTGAAATCGAAAAAATGTAGACATAAGAAGATATGCCATGTCCAACTTGGCTATCCGTGTCCAACTTGGTCAAGAATGGCCAACTTGGTCGAAAATGGCCAACTTGGTCAAAAATGACCAACTTGGTCAAAAATGGCCAAATGATCATAAAATGGTCCAAAATTATTTCATAAATGTGTTTTTTTCCGTTGTTTAAGAGTATTTTAAAAAGATATGTGAACTTGTTCTGCGAAAAAAAATGTTTCCAAAATATCGTTGGACTCCAACGATGGAAACTTCAGATACATACAAAAAAGAGGAAGATAAAGCCACAAGTGGCGATTTCGCGTGGAAATACGGCGATCTTGTTTCCTCGGGTTTGAACAATCGTGAACTTTCCATTTCCCAGAGGTCGACAAAACGCAACTACAAAAGAACGGAGAGGGGGGAGAGTCGGTGACCGAGTTTCGTTGCGAAAAAATCCGCGAAACCTCGACGGCACTAATTTTTTTACGGCCGTTCTTGCGTAAAGACAAAAGGAGCGAGGGAAAAAAATGATAGAATAGGATTTTCAGTGCAGCTGGAGGGAAAATCGAGGTGACCGTGAAGAAGAGAGAGAGAGAGGGAGACTGTCGAGGTGAGAAATCCTTAAATGCGGTTGGCCATCCTATATGGCACGCGTCCAGTGCCGGGACTCTACATAATGCAAGAAAATACAGTAGCCGAGCTCGTAAAGCGTTCGAGTAAACGCCTACTGGTAAACGGTACCAGAAATCGATACTTGCTGTAAATACGAAAGATGAATCGCTAGCAAATTTTTAAAATATCCCCTTTTTTGTTAACTGTGTTAAGCAATACAATTCTAAATAAAAAATTTCGTGAAAGTAATTAGTATAGAGCTCTTATTTGATCGTGTATAGCTCGATAGCTATCTCATTTCCCGAGGAATTCCAAAATCCCAAAACTTTTCCATCAAACCTTTCGTGCGGTTTTCGAGAAAAACTCGGCGCAGGTGCGGGAGCTGAAAAGGCCACTCTCGCTAGGGCTCCCGGAGGGGGCGAACAAAGGATTGCACCGTTTTCCGTTTTCACCGCGATTCGTAGCGAGCGAGCGGATTTTTACGATCCCGTTCTCCGAGAGAGAAACTAAAAATTGTCAACGACCGCACCAGTTCGTTCCAACTCCCCGGATACGTTGCAGTTGTCCGTCGGTTTCCTACTCGCGTTCCCCCTACCCCTCTCTCGTTCGTGCCCACCGGCTCCTTGTCACTCTACTCCCAGCTTCCGGTTTTTCAAGCCCAATTGAGTTCAATTTGTCGCTGGCGCGATAATTAATAATCCCTCCTGCGCGAGCGACAAAGAGAAAATAAAAACAACCGACGAGTGCATAAATCAGCCTCTTTAGCAATTTCCGATTGACGTATCGCGACTTTCACGCGGTTGATAATTTCACCGTTACGTGTATCGAGGCGCAGGAAAGAGATCGAGCGAGAGAGGGAGATAGAGAGAGAAAAATGTAGGCAAACGACTGTAATAATCTTATCGCGAGAAGAGTCGATTGCCCGATAGGAGAGCTCGTCGATCGGACTTGAAACCTGGTGGGGGTGATATTACACATTTATACTCTATCGATGTGAGCAGAAGAGAAAGAGAAGCGAGAGGGGAGAGGAAACCATCCGAGAACGCACTGTAGACTCCTTCGGGTCTACCTCGCGTATAAATATCGGCGACGATTAGCCTCGAGCTCGGCTCTTATCGCCTGAAAATGCATAAACAGTGCCCCGATGACGAAGTTCTTTCTTTTATACGCCCGAGTCTGTGTACGTGTACATACACCTTTTTTTTCAAACTTTTTTCGCCGATGACTGTACTAATTGTACGCTAATTGCGTATTCATCGCTTATTATTTTCATTTTCTTTCCTCTTTATCCTTTGTTTTCTTTACGGAATTGTTTTCTTTCGCGAAATTAAACGCGAACGCACTCCAGAATACAGTATTTATAATTCGAGGCGCATTAAATATCGCGCGCGTATCGCCGCCTAAATCTAAACCACGGCGCATAATTTTTCATAAATTACAGATAATTCGCTGTGTCGCGAGCGGAATACTTTACGAGCGCTTTAGAATCGGAGAGAGAGAACGAGGAGAAACACCATACGCGTAGAGACAAAACGGAGTCACTTTAATACGTATCACAATCGAATCAACCGTATCGCGATCATACATTGCCGTAATTAAACTTTCACGATTATAACGGTAATAATCGATGCAACACGCGCACGAAACGTTTTACATTATACCGCCGAGTGAACGGCAGATAAATAATTACGATAAACACACACCGCGAGTGTTCACAATGGTAACGCAATTACCATCGATTGCATTTTTACGCGGTACCGATACGCGAGAGATCGTTTTGTGATTTATATAGAAATGCGAAACGATAGAAAAATCGTGGGAATAATGGGCCGAATGGTGAGGAGAAAAAAACCGGCCAATTGCACAAGACGAGCCGTACTTTCCGACGCGATTCCGATCTTTCTTCGACTCCCTTTCAGACGTTTTTTCCGACTCGTTTTATTTATCGACGAATCACGCGTTCGACCGATCGAATTTCGAGGCTTTTCGTCATTTTTTTCTTCCATTCTCTTACGTAAACTCGCGCGCGCGCGACCTTTCGCAACGCGAAGAATGAAACGATGAAAAAATATACTTCACACGGGTTACGTACGCGTGTCTTTTCAACGGCGGTTATTACGTCGACGGTGTAATTCGACGCTCGGAGCCGCAGAGTTTGTCTCCCCGGTGCGCGCGAAAAAATGAGGAGGACGAGGGAACGTCGCAATCCCACAATTTAATCGGAAAACGGACAATTTTTGTCCCCCGCGAACCGAGTCTCCCATTCTGACCGCACGACCTCGCCAGAACGGATTAAAATTACGCGAGAGTCCCCGAGGCGTTTTTAACCTTCCGAAGAGAAAGAGAGAGAGAGAGAGAGAGAGAGAGAGAGAACAATCATAAATGCACGTCTTCGAGTTTTTTACGAGATTTTCCATCTCGAATTGCAACTCTTGCATAGGTCGCGTGATAGATATCCGGTTCGCCGATATTTTTCCACTGATAAGTATACGCTGTGATCTCGTATTCTAAGTACAAATATATATGTTGTTCCGTGGACAATCAGCAACGGTTCTCACGAGGAAAGAGGGGAAAAAAGAAGAGTGGCGAGAGAGACTAAGAGGGCGAGAGCGAGTGGGTAGGCAAAGTTTACGTCTAAACACTCGAGTGGCCCTGCAGCTCCTCGAGCGTCTTCTTTCTTCATATTCTCTTTTCAGCGTCTTCGGTGAGCAACAAACTCGAGCCACCTTCCAACTTTTCGAGACCGCTAACTACCTACCGTTCTCGAGTTTAAACAAAACACGCTCTTGAAAATGTCGCGCGTAACGCAGGCTTAAGGAGAAGAAAAATTATTGCCGCGAAAAAAAGAAAAATACGATATTGCAGCGTCAGCTGTGGTGCCAAATGAACCGTTTAATCGACGATAATGACGCGAGTGGGTGAGAGAGAGCGCGCGCGGTTTATTATTAAAGCCGATTTCTTTATCTGGAGAAGTGTCACCTCGATAAGAAAAATCGCGTGTTTATCTTTTCGAATTTTCCGATTTTCCGGTTCGTAGCCCGTTATAGCCGGTCAACATCTTCCTCGGTGATCTACGTAATTGCTATCTTGGAATTCGTCGTGTAATTAAAACGGTCTCTCCGTTTCCCTTCTTTCTTATTTAGGGAACAGCTGCGGAGGAAAAATGAGAAAAATTCGATCGTTTCCCACTTGCTCCTTCAAGCTTGACCTTCGAACCATCTCTCTCTCTCTCTCTCTCTCTCTCTCTTTCTCTCCCTCTTCACTTCCTGTCCGTGTACATTCAGCAATACGGCCGGGATGGTGCCTATGGCAGTGCGAATGCACGGTGGGGAAGCCATATTCGATTTGCTCTATCTCACTCGCTCCTCGCAACTACCCACCGACGAGAGTTCAAACTTTACGCGCACCCGACGCGTCCTTATCGTGTACACCGCGGCAAACTGTTGGGGCTTTTGAGCCACGGCAATCGATATAATTTCACGCAGGGCCGTATCAATCGAGACATTCGTGAACCCTCGTGAAAAATACGCAGACCAATTACAACTTCGTCATTATCATAAACACGTCGTTTATTGCAAGTGTTTGCACAATGTGAAAAAATCGAAACATCGAATATTATCGAGAAACGAGTTATTTTTCACCTTCACAATGATTATTATCCAACCGTGACATTACCAGAGTCTTTGTCTTTTTTTTGCTTCCTCTCGCGGAATTTTACGTAACGCGAAACATCGAAATATAATCGCGATAAGTTCGCCGTTCTCTCGTCATCTTCCATCGAGCTCGTTACACCATCTTTTTTTCCATTGCCGTATCGATTCCGTGGCTCGACTTTATGCATCTCACTCGGCGAGACGCCCGCGCCTTTCAATTTCTGTCCTAGAAAGGCTCGATGATCTCGACCTGTTCGCCGATCGATGAAACCCGTCCGACTTGAAAAATGAAACGAACGAGAACAAGAAAAAAAAATATCCACGTCCTTTCGAAACAATCGAGCGGTTGCGAAATCGAAACGTCATTTGTCACGATCGGTTTCGTGCTTTTCGTGTAATTGCACGTTATTCTCCGTCCCGACATTCAAGAAAATTCAACTTCACGGGCAATTATATTCACACCTGACTCGCCGTTTTTACGCTCGACTCGCGATCGATTGAATTTTATGCAAATCGAGAGAGCTCGTTACGCCACATCTCATTCATATTGTTTATCTCTCGCGATAAAACCAGATTATTGTTATTTATCGTTGAAGAATTTTTAATTTTATTACGGTTATATATATTTTCGAACTCGAGCAGGAGTTACAGAAGAACGGCACGCGCGTATTATCGCGAGGGAACGGCACATCGTTTTATCGCGATCGATACCGGCCGACTCTCGACTCTCAGGGTCACGCACACGTAGTACGAAAATTCAGTCGCGTCGAACAACTCGAACCCGGAAACTCGATCATATTTTCGAGTCCGTCGCTCGTTAGCCACGGAGCTCTATTTAACGCGAACTCGCTGGCACACACGAGCGAGGGAAAATGACCGCGACGGCCGAGATGCCACTCGATCCGTGAAGAGAGCATCGTTTCTTCTTTCTTTTTTATTACACCTTCGACTCTTTTTATTTCGCCTCAACTGGGGAAATATCGGCCAATTTGCAGCCTCTTTCCGTTACTTGCCCTTCTACAACGCGCTTCTTACAAACTCCTACTCTGAAATAATTTGTCGAAGCTACTCGATATTTGTTTAAAAATATAGCAATGAATAATTAAATTATTGTTCAGAATAAACAGTGTATTTTCCGAAATTATAGAAGATTTTGAAAAACATTCTGGATTTCCGGAGTAGACTACTGTCGTTTATCTGATGTCGTAATTTATAATAGGCTTTGTTTTATAATTTTTTCTGCATCCATTCCTTTGTGCGTACATACGCGAGTACTGAAACTCTGGCAAAAGTAGGAAGCCCCCGCTAATCCGTAATAATCGATGGCCGCGTTTACCGTTGCGCGACGTGTCTCTCTCTCTCTCTCTCTCTCTCTCTCTCTCTCTCTTTCTCTCTCGCTTATTCTGTTTTCTCGCTCGCGGTATCTCGCGAACTCGAACCCAGAGATTTCATATCGAGTCGATTTTTCGCTCCAAAACGATAAATCCCGTCTGGAATGATCGGCAATACGCGCGAACCTTATTCGACGATAATTAAATCGCTGGACGCCAAAACGAATCGGATTGTCTCTCGTTGTACTTGAGAAGCACGCAAAAAGGTCGCGTTAACCCCGTTTAAAAATGACAAACGCGTGGCGAGGAGCGAGAGAGAGACGAGTACCACCGTTTGAATCATTCATAAACGTCGATTGACCCCGCTAGCTCCAATTAAAATACAAGACGACGAGAATAAGAAAAATGAGACGGCTGAATTGATCCACGAGGTCGAAACTCTTTTTCTTCATCGACCGTGATTTTTTTTTATTCTCCGTTCGCCAACTCGAAAAAATTTGTATTTTCGAGGTGCGCGATATACAATGTGTACGGTTGCGCGAACAGAACAACCTCACGGGATTAGTTTCGCGAAACGAGCTTGGTGAACGCGTAAACGGACACGAACGCAGGCCCGCGTACATACACACAACACAGAAGCGGGCGTGTAGCATGCGAGAAGTGGAAATACACAAACCACGCGAACGCGAGCGAGAGAGAGAGACTACTTGTTTACCAGAAATTTCGGAAATATTTACCAGTACACATCCACGTGCGTAATGACAAGCGAACTCCAGGTTCCGTGCTCGTATTCCAAAAAAAAATAGGAAGAGATAAAAATAACGAAACGCTCATAAGCGTCGAGATCGATTCTCAACGCGGAAATGCGACGGGGGAAAATTGTACTTCAATGATCGGCCATCGTTGAATTCCTCGATATGAAGTAACGAGACTGCGGAGATATTATCGTGCATTTCGTAACGCCGCATAATATTCACGGATACAGATATCGGCATGCGTGTAGGTTCGCTACTAGCGGACGGGAGAAAGAAAGACACTCGGAGAGAGAAACGGAGAAAATTCTGTAATAAAAACAAACCCGTAGCTGACCCGAGAGTAATTACGGTTGTGGATACAACACGCCATTTGACTCCGAAAAATTCTTATGGGTGTGCGTTCGTAACTCGTAATCTTGACCAACGAAAAAAAAAGTACAGATATATAACGGCTCGGCGTGTAATTTCAAAAACACCGTGACACCGCTTGAATTCGAGCGATAGAACGAGATTCGAATAAAAATCGAACTGCGTTCGGTAATATTGCTGCTAAAAAAATACTTTTATATGAATTCTGTTGCGGAATTCCGCGGTGCTCAATGATAATAAATTGCAGACGTAATTGAATGTTTACCGGTTTTTATCAAATTTTTTTCACTTGTAAAAATTCGCTTGTTATGAAATTCAAGCGATGGGATATTCGAATAAAAATTAAACTCTTCTTTTTCTCTACAATATTGCCACTGAGAGAGAATATTTTTTTATACGGATTTCAGTGCAATTTCTTCAGAGCAAATCATTGTAGATATAAATGGACCGATTCTTTTATCAAATATTTTCAAAGTAAGGTTTTTGAGTTTGCGAAAACTCTCCGATTATGATGCAAATGGTTCTCAAGTGTCATCCAATTATAGAAGTCAATCAATCACCGGTGTTCGTGCACTTTTTTAATCTTGTGTGCGATATGTTTGTTCACACTTAACTGTTTGTCGAGAGTATTTCACTTCAGATTTCGACAGAAGTTGAATAGAGCTAATTACAAAAAATCATACTTCTTCACGACACGAATCATTAATGAAAGAATCAAGATACGTATTTGAAAATCGAGATTCGAGATCAATAATTTGATGGGTAGGAAAACCGACATCGAAAGCAACTGTCATGCACGTGCAACGTTCAAGGTGGAACAATGTGAGGCAACGTACCTTCGAGGCTGAATATCCACGAGCCGCTGAATTCGCAGCTCCTCCGGAGCCGTTCGCGATCCTCTCATCGGCGTCCTGCTATCAGTTTGCCGATCGTCCTCGTCCTTGTTTCCCTTGCCGCTAGCTTCGTCATCCTTGTCAATGTGAAATCGCGAAAATCTGGCGATACAACTCTCACAACCGGCGTAACGATATCACACGTTTCGGAGCGTCGCTTCCAAGCGCATAACGCCGAACGAGATGCATGTGCATTTATATCTATTTACATCCGAAGTTGCACACTCGTACGTGCACCCGTTTATATCCAGTGGAAAATAAATAAATACACCAGAAGGAGCGATTTTTTTATCCGCTGGAGCGTTCACTGATTCGCGTTTTTCAATTCTAGCCGGAATCCGGCCGCTCTTTTTTTCCTCGCTCCGGCGAGCGAGCACGTTACATCCAAAAAAAAACGATACAAAATAAAACAAATCTATCTCTCTTTCGCTCTCTCTCTCTCTCTCTCTCTCTCTCTCTCTGATGCCAAAAAACCGTTGGCGGAGAGATGCACGTACCACGAGAGCGAACGAGATAGTACACACACACAAACACGCGTGCGCGCGCGCACACACCAGAGACCTTCTTGGCAAGTCGAAACGAACGCTCGAGACACGTTCGGAGCGTGTTCGTTCCAGCACTTTAATACGCCGAATGTTCGACGGGAGATGACGATCGTCCGTGTTCGCCGCTCGGGCGGTCAACATGGCGTCCCTCTCGGCCAATCACGTCGCGAGTTCGAGCGTCGTCGAGTGCCGCCATCTTATGGTCGCGGCTACGAAACGATCACGCAACAGTGGAATTCTAAGAATTTTACATTTCAACCGTCGCGCTGCAAACACGTAGCGCCATCTTCTCGAATAATTCGTGACTGAATTTGTCGATTATCGATAGAATTTAATCGAGGGAAAAATATTTTCCATGGGATTCGATTAAGAGTGCTTGGTTTTACAGTTAGATTTGTTTATTAATTAATTGGCATAGAATAGGATTTCGTGCAAAAATTGACTAATTAAGGTCATTTTTAATTGAATTCAAGGTGAATAAATAAATTGCAGCAAAGGACTCAATTTCAGAACGTACGTGATGAATGTTGTATGGAAATTGAGATATGAAGGTAGATTAACTCTTGTTATTTAAATATTTTACACAATCATTTTAGTTTTAAAATCGGGAATAATTGTTATATAATTTAAAACATCAGAATACTTCATCTCGACCTACATTTTCTCCACAAACACGTATAACCGAGGATGTGAAAAATCGAATAAATAATCGTCATATAAAAAAAGTCAGTCAGGAAATGACTCTCGTCAAAATCGTAATGTTCAAGTACTTCTGAACCTTCGGTAAGACAAGGAAGATCTGGCTCCGTTGTTCCACAAGCTACAAAACAATAATAAATCAATTTTTATAGAATTGAAAGAGATGCATGATGAATTTGACTACTCACAAATATTGTGAACGCCGGTCCACTGAACGATCGAAAGAGCCTCAGTTGAATGTAATAGCCATGATACGTATTTTACCCATTGAATGTAATTTGGCAGCGTGCTGATGAAAACGAGTTAGTGTAATACATAATTACGAAAGAACGAGTTATTTCTTACCTGAGTTTAGCAAAGGGGCCCATCGTCATCATTAATATGTAATCAAATGGCACCAGGTAGGCCATAGCCAGAGGAACTGTATCGAAAGCTGCCGAGAAGAAGCATCCTGTAATGAACAAAACGACGTCGTTAATTCTTCCGGCATTAAACCTACCGAGGTCACATAACCCCTTTTTGAATTCGAGTAATTATTAAATTTCATTTTAGACTCGTTATTTACGAAAAGAGTTTCATCTACACATTGAGTGATATTAGGTTTAATATTTTTATGAATATACTATTTAAAAGTTTAGAAATAAACGAAAAAAGTGAATAAATATGTATTATTTACAGGTTTAGTGTCAAAAACCACGAAATTATTTACTTACCGCAAGCGGTGGAGACATTAATTGTGAATATAACAACGAGCAGTGTGAGGCCGAAAGCTTCTATTGTACCGCGTAGACCGGCCAGCCAGTAAATCACCATTGTAAAAAGGACGGGTTCTATTACCAAACCAGGTATCTGAAATTATCGGTGCTGAAATCACGGGTTGTCTTCCCATTGTCGGAAAAGAAATTTTACCAGCGAAGCGATACGCGACAGGTAGTAGAGCAGTGCGCTGTACATCCCGGCTCTGTACTCCCGTAGAAAGAGCGGCAGTTCCTGTGGTATTAAGGCTAGCGTAGCGTACATCGGGAAGAATGCATTTTCGGTGACCAGTATGAAGAGGACACCCTGGACAGCCTGTATACCTCGCTGATCGAGATCTACCGCTCCAACGAAGCATAACCCCGCCACCGTTGCTAAACACTAAAGAAATTAAGATAAGAAAATGTTTTTCTTACAGGTTTTACTTTCGTACCAGTTTTTGAATTATTCTAAGAATTTGCACGGATGGGTCACGCACAACTTGCATAAATCCTCGGTGAATAAGCCAGTATAATCGAACCCAGCAAAACTGTTGTTTGCTGAAATTTTATCATCGTTATTCTAGATTATATGAATTTGTCGATTGATACTCACAAGTTGCCATTTTCGAGTACGTTCCCCTGCCACTGTAATTGAACAAATATTTATTCGACGTCGATCAGAGAAGAATTGAGAATACTGACATTGTAAGATTGAGCGATATGAAGCTCGAGTTGGAGAGTGACATCGATTTCTTTGCATGCTTCGCTGGTGAGAAAAGCGTCGCATATTCTCTGCGCCGTTCTACGACTGCTATCTTCATCTCTTGGTGCGATTCCGAGTGTTGCAACTAGAAAATCTGCTGGGTTGTAAGTCTTTGGGCACTGGTAGCCTTGGCTAGAAATGATTAATGAGTTATTCTTAAAATAAATATTACATTATTTTAATTATTCGCAGATGATATAAAACGAGTCACCTGGAGAAGAATCCTATGGCCTGTTCACTAATACCAGCGAATGCTATTCTACCATCTGCTACTAGAATTATTCTGTGGAAACAATCGAAAATAGCCGAGCTGGGTTGATGAATTGTACAGATGACCGTTCTACCCTTGGACGCGAACGACTTCAACTGAGAAATGAGAACACTCGCTGAATGCGCATCTAAGCCAGTCGTTGGTTCGTCCAGGAACAATATCTTGGGATCTGTTAACAACTGGAAAAAATTTTTCATAGACGTAATTCATCTTCCAACGAAGAGAGCAATTTCGATCATACTTCTGTGGCGAAGGCCAATCTCTTTCGTTCACCGCCCGACAGAACTTTATCATCTCCCCCACTACCGATTCGAGTATTGCATCTCGCCATGAGACCCACTTCTCTCAGCAGGTTATCTATCATCTCGTTGATCTGCCATGTTTGAGTTCTTCTATCCAACTTCATTCTCGCCATAAACCACAAGTGTTCCAGTACGGTCATCGTACCAATAAATATGTCCTCCTGATGCATGAAGCCACTGTGATGTCTCATGTATGACGAACCGACCGACATACCGTTCACACGAATATCGCCGTGCACGACAACGCCGGCTGATGAATACGTAAAGAAAAAGGTCAAATACAGAAACGATTGAATCGAATGTCATACAATACTCACGGCCGGTGCGAAAAGCCAAAGCCGTCATCAGAGAACTCTTCCCAGCCCCACTGAGAGAAAAATCGAAGATTTAATTTTATCGAGTGAGTTTAGATCGATATCGTTCTTACCTGCCCCCTAAAATTGCTGTTAGATCTTTCGGTCTCACGACGCCTCTCACTGCAAGAAGAACAATTTTACTTTTCGTATCAGAAAATTATATCGTTTCAAAAATTGTTACCATTGTTTATAAGTTGTTTGCACAAACGATTCCCACGGTCCAGCGAGTACACCGAAAGATCTGTCCAGGATAGCGTCACACCTTTCGAATCTTGACTCATTTTATCACTTTGCAATTGCGTTTAACGAAATTTTGAAATCATGAATATTGGTTGCAGATACCGAGTCAAATCTATGTGGAACGAGGAAGAATTTAGATAACTTAAATATCAAATTCAAAACGGATGACGTCACTGCGATGGTGGAGGTAACCCTTGGCACCGGTGGGAAAAAAATTATCGCGTAGCGGAAGCCCTTTCGCGGAACTTTAGGCGACCGGTATCGGCGGTGAGCCGAAAGTCGACTGTCGCCGGCCCGGAATCGGTCCTCTTCCCTTCGCCATTTCCCCTCCCTTCTTCACTCCTGTATCATACGACACGTCGTGGTAAGAACCCTTCCTCGACGACCGCGTCATGAAGATATCAAATTCGCCTTTTATCGATGTCGAGTTTCCTCGTTTTCGCACGTACATGTCAAACTTGTGTTTAGTTTTCGCAAAGCGGATAATGTTCCGGATTATCCCAGTTTCTCGTGTTTGCGATA
This sequence comes from Goniozus legneri, assembly GCA_003055095.1. Taxonomy (NCBI): domain Eukaryota; kingdom Metazoa; phylum Arthropoda; class Insecta; order Hymenoptera; family Bethylidae; genus Goniozus; species Goniozus legneri. The sequence continues at coordinate 180,419 of NCVS01000088.1, forward strand.
ATTTTGAGGAAAAATCAAGCAGAAAAATCATACTCTCACGTTGCAGGTGCCCGCGGGAGGGACTTGGATTATGGTAATCGAAGAACGAAACCCTAGACTTTCGTACGTGTCACCCCATGTGTGTGTAAACGTACGCACTCTCCTGAGTCGTATAAGGTGATAAACACGGAAATAATAAAGCGCATTTACTCCTGTTGGCGAAAAATCGATGGAGGATAAATCTATACAGACAAACCGGAAGACAAGAGTTATGCAACCTTTGTGAATTTAAATTTGTTCGTTAGAGCCCCCAATATTGACGATTCAGCGTCAGAGCATTGTAAATTTCATATATCAAGAGCATGTGCGTAATGTATACGATATTTTTCGTTCTATTTGTATGTAAACAAGACATTTTTCAAATGGCTTGCCAAACATGTAAGATGATGAGAATATCTCCCGAATTTTTGTAAGGAAGGACGACAAGATTTGGGTCGCTCGGTTATTCGAATCCTGAAATTCAGTGAGCTCGTTAGTCGAGGGGAACGATATTCATCTCGACTCGCGGCTCGCCCACAGGTATTTTGCTCTCGCGTATTCGACGACTTCCGGACTTGGCGCGTCGTTTGTGAGGGGGTTCCCAATGCTTCTCGCGGTTTTTTATATCGTGTTTTTCGAACCAGCAAAGAAGGTTTATACATATCGTGCGGTCGCACGGTGTATGTGCCAACCGGTTTCCAACGATATCGACGCGCGTGGTTAGAGTCGTTATAGGAAACGCCGCTAATTTTTCTGGGATGATTTTTCCTCACCGAAATTCCGATCAAATTTCCCTGGTCGAGCTCTATTTTATGGTATGAGTTATTGAAAAATTGGTAACATAGTTTATTTTATTTATTTAGTGATTCGTATTATTACATAATGTACAAAATCTAGTTGAATTTTTTGGATTGATGACTTGTGAACATCAGTCGAACATGTTCGTTAAATTAAAAATTATCTTTTGGTTCGGTAGGTTTTCGATAGCAGAGCTAGGAATGCGGTGAAGCGAAAAGCGACGATCAGCGAAAATAAACAAATGATGTCCATCCAGAAGTCCTCCTGAGAGAAATACAATAAGAAATTATAGAAAAATTTTATTGGGTGGATTTTTTGTGATAATGACCTCTTTAAAATTGTACGTTTGGAGAATCGTTCGACCATTCTTCGGACAAGTGGCATTCCCTCTGGTGCACGCGATCGCATCCACGTTAGCCCACTGATTGATCAGAAGAGCTTCGTTTCCATATCGGAACCAAGATAGATAGGAGAACCACTCAAAGTACGGTGGCACAGATCTGAAAAATTCTCAAGCTAAGAATCAATAAAATAGTGGATTTAAGTAGTCTTACGCTGTATTCAGAAAGAATCCACCAAATAGTAGGAAAGGTATAATAATAGTCGGCCCAATCGACAGCGCCATGGAGATGCTCGTACTCAAGCAGGAGATAAGATACCCTGAGGAAAATGGAATTTGTACCATTAACGAAAAAAAACGAATAACATAAGCTTCTATACGCTTGGTGAACAAGTATGGTGTAAGATGATAGTTGTGTGTAACTCAATCACGTGCTAGAAAAAGTATTCGTATAATCCAACGTCGTACTAAATATCGTAGTAGGTAAAATCCAGTTGTTATCGACACTACGAGATGTGGATTAAACGTATCGCTAACGATAATTTTTCAATTTCAGTTTCATGAATGGAGTTGGTGTTTCATAATGAATGTACGTATTTTGTTTTTACCGAAAGACGTGGCTACGTTAGCAACGAGCATGACGATGCCGGCAGCGATGAAAAAATGATTGAAGCCGGAGTACAGGCCGATCATGGGGTACACAATGACTGTAAAAATTAGAGGAATCGCAATAAAAACTGGTGCCTCGGCCAGAGTTTTGCAGATAAAATAAATATCCGTTCTGTACATTCCGTTTTGGTGTTCACGCAAGAATATTGGCAGTTCGGCACAAAAAACCTTAAAATAAGATATATTCAATTAGAATATTATTAAGAATATAAATTATGTAATATCGTACATTTATAACCGCAAAAACATTTTGGAATGTCATGTTGGTGAGAAAGATGAACAAGGCTCCATTGATATTCATGACGCCGTCTTGATCCAGTTTTTGCCCAAAGTAGATCACGCCAATTAGTAACGAGACCATCTTCGTGCGATGAAGAAAAATGAAATAAGTTTATATTAGAAGAGTTTGTTAGTTGAAAATTAAATGACTGGTACTCACAATTGTTTGTAAAAGTCGAACTTTTATGAGTATCGGTTCTTTTATTACTGACAACCATGACCTCCATAGGACTGCTCGGAATTGTTCGCACCACGTAGCTTTGTACGGTGATTTGCCACAGTCGTTCGGTCTACCGTCCTTCAACGATTCCTCGAACTCACCCTGAACCGCTTCAGCCTCTAAGGACAATTTCACACCTAGCTCGGTCTTCTGGAACGCATCGCAAACAGTATTGATGGCATGCCGGCAGGATACTTCACGACCTGGCACGACTGCTAATACTTGAATGAAGTAATCAGCTGGGTTGTAATTACTCGGACAAGCCGCACCCATTCTGAAATTAATAACCATAATATGCAAGTTTGAGGTATATTCATTAATTTATTAACTAAATCAAAAAACTATGTAAATAATTTTTTTGTTTCAATTTTCATAAATTTTTTTTGTAATTATCAAATTTTCAGATACAAATTATATATATAAGCATGTTTTAAAATATAAATGTATTACGATTTAAAAAACGTGCATGCTTGCTCGGCAGTGCCCATGAATGCGACTCTCCCTTCTGCCATGAGTAGAATCCTGTCAAAGAGGGCGAACAACTCCGAGGATGGCTGGTGGAGTGTGGCTATTATTGTTTTACCCCTCGCTGTAAAATACTTAGGATAATCCCATTCTGACTCTTAAAAGGATGATGATTGTCATACCTGCTAGAGCCTTCAGTACCGATACCACTTGATGGGCCATGAAAGAGTCTAAACCAGAAGTCGGCTCGTCGCAAAACATCAACGGGGGATCTGTCAAGACTTCGGATGCAAATGACAATCTTTTCATCTCGCCACCTGACAGACCCTTAACGCGACCAGGTATGCCGATAATAGTATTTCTACATTTAGTCAGGGCGAGCTAAGAAACGTAAATGCAATTTAATCGACCTGACAATGGTTTACAGATTTTAAGAAAACAAATCTGAGTACCTCGCTGATGACATCGTTAACTCTTCTCATTCTTTGATGAAATGGAATATGACGGTCCATACGAACCATGGCTTGGAACAACAGGTGTTCCTTGACAGTCAGTGTGCCAACGAAAAGGTCGTCCTGCTGCACGTAGGCGGTCCTCGAAGTGAGAACCCCGGGGGACACTCGTTGACCGTTGACCGCCATCATGCCCGAAACAGTCACACCTCGTCCCGAACGAAAAGTTAAAGCATTCAGTAAAGTTGTTTTGCCCGCACCGGAGGACCCCATTATGACCAGAAGTTCGCCAGGATAAGCCACTCCGCACACTGAAATTAGGTCATAGCGAATTCTCAGTAAACTTTTTTTTCTCTTTAGAGAACGTTTATGAAATTTTAATTAGTTTGTAAGAACATAATTGCATTCAGAGTTTATGATGTTGTTCAGCGATGTGTACAGGTTTTCTCGAGAATAATTCAATTTTCTTGTAATCGTTAGTGAGAGGTAAAAATATTCACCGTGCAATTCATTGATATTTACCGTCTTTCAATATGTGTTTCTGCTCAACGGGTCTACGACCTTTCATTGAGAAACGATCCCAGAACTTCTCACGGTTTGTAGTCACGTATACGTTTACATCGCTCCATGTGTACGTGATTTGATCTTCACCACTGTCGGCTTGATACGTGGTTCCATATGAACGATCGCAGATTATTTCCATTTGCAAGGTCGCCTCTGGGCTTCCATCTCGAGGCGATGATTTGTCATTGGCTTCCTTAATAAATCATTAAATTGAAAATTGTTAATCATTCGTTTAAAAATTATTTATATTTATATTCATATTTGTATTTTTTAGGAGTTCGTTGTCGTTAAATGTGACTTGTTATGAAAGAGTATATTGAGCACCTCCCATGATCAGAGTCAATTTTCACGGGAAGCCGTGTCGTCGTCGTCCGCAATCGGAAGGCTTCACCGGAACATTTCGCATGCACCCTCCAAGATCGATAAATCGAAAAACGCATCGTAACAAAGATACTAATATTTTTCAACGAACTATTCCTGGTATAAAAGTCAGGTATCGGATTTCATATCGAGATTTCTGCAAGGTCGTTCGATCGTTTGACACTTGGTCTCACGGCGATTGCGTGTTCGGTCGTCAATACGTCTCACCGCAAACGTTACACGCACTCATTTTGAATCTTTTTTCCCTTTAAAAATATAAATTTTCTCGTTTACGTAACCGAGACTTTAAGAACTCGATTTGGTAAATCCGCGCGCGTGATTTTGAGAGATAGCGAAATCTGATAGCACACTTTCTTTGCAGTTTGTCTCGAGTCAAAATGAGAGTACTTACGAAGGGCACGACGTGATAACCGGCGATTCGTTTGCTGGTGGACGGAGTCGAGTGCAGCAGGGGTTCGTTCTCCTCCGCCGCTGTCATCCTTTTACCGATGAATCAAACACAACAAGGGATATCGATCATCTCATCATTCGCGTGCACAAAAATCCTCTTTAAAATGTTAATCAATGCAAGTTCCGATTTTCAACTCGAAATTACCAAAATTGGAAAGAGACAAAAATTTTTTGCACCACATTAGGAAATTCTTCTGTGTAATAAAAATTAGGAAGTTTAAACAAACTGCACGTGATCGGTAACGCGGAGCCGCTGTTGACGGCTTCTGCGGCCGCAATCGGCGCGAGTGTGGCTGCGCTCTGACGACGCGACGCGCGTACACAGGTGAACCCGGTGTGCACGTCGGAACCGCACGATCTCGAATCACACGCATTTACACAACCACCCCACCAACAGTAAACTTGGCTTATGTTATTTCGCAAAGAACGAGGTCAAACAGTTTTCCTTCTCTCATTTTTACAAAAAAATGAGATTTAAAAAAAAAAACTTATCAATTATCAATCTTTTAATGATATGGGAAAAAATCAATCAGGAATATTAGAAGGTAAAAGAGAACGAACAATTATAGATTTACGTTGTTTATTCTTAATTTACCGCAGTTTCTTCTTTTTTCTTTATAAATAACATCGAAATACATAATAAAGGTTTAATGTTACTAAGAGCTAGGGCTATTTACAAAAGATCGTTCGACGGGCAGCGTCGCGTTATCGTAGGGGGGAGGGGATAGTTTCCGCGCACTGACCATCGATAGTGGAAGATTTCGCCTGAGCGAGACTTAGGAAGATGAAAAATTGTATTATTTTCTTCTGTTTTGTTTTGCGACAAATCCCACCTCGTTGGTCGACGCGTACTTTTGGCACTGATAAATCGCGAAGGAGGTTTTTTTTCGGGTTTTCTTCGTTTCGCTGTACAAAAAATCGACACACACACACGCGCACACTCACGCACACGCCACCCGTTGATTACGAACATCACGCGGTGAATTTTCTTTTCGTTTATCTCTCACTATCACACGCTCTCTTTCTTTCGCTCGCTCTCTCGTTTGCTTTGATGCGTTGATTTTATTAACGTGGACGCGAGAAGCGATTCTCGATCCATCGTGCGTTGCGTAGCATTTCGTATAACTTTGACACACTCATAATTATAAATCCTATCAGTCTGTTGAGACTGATAAACCTCTCTCGTGAATATCTCTTCATGCGCTGTTTCGCGCTTCTAACGCTTCAGCTTTTACAGGGTGCGTTCGTTCGTTTTGCGATATACGTAATTGTTTAAAAAAAAAAAAGGAAACCCTAATACCTAGGAACTCGAAGATACGATACGATTATTCTGCGTGCTCAGAGTAAAAGGTACAAACAATATTGTTTAAAATTAAAGAGAAAGAGAACATTTGTTTCATTAAAGATGTATTCGTTTACGCGCTAATTTTATCTGATTCTGTTACAGTTTGTTGGCGTAGAAAAAAATTGTTGAGTGAGTTGTCGAAAGACGCGTGTAAACGAGCACTCCTCGAATATAAACTTGTGAGCCTTTTTGCGAATAGTATCGCTACTTATTTCTGAGCGTCCTCGTGAATGACTTGAGCCGTTGATTTTGAAAGTTTCTCGTCGTTCGAATGAAATGACGTATCAAAAAATATGAATAAAAGAGAGAAATGATACTACACCCAAAAATATATAGTGACTTAAAAAACGTACTCCACTACGTTATCGCTCCACTACGATTATCACATTAGACCTGTTTCACTGTTACCTTAAAAGTAATCGTAGTTGCACTTACTAAATATCAGTAAGACGTCTACTAAATTATTGATCATTGCACTATATCGTATTTCATTGCACTATACATAAAATCGTACGCGACACCAATTAAAATCTATTGAGTGTAATTTTTCATTTTCTTTTCTCTCACGCGCATGTGCTTTAAGCAACTTTTAAAATCAGCAGCTCATATAATACTTGTCCTATTCATCGACATTACTTTGTTTTCTTTATAAAATAACGTAATGGTTAATTAGTTAGGCGCTTGCAATTTATTCGTCGCGATTGCTTAAATCTAACAAGAATGTAAAAACAACGTAAACTTAACGTATTATTAAACATATCGGAATAGTCTTATATACTGAAAAAAAATAAAGAAAATAATAATAACTTAATTGTAAATTTTCTCCTTTTAATACATAAACTCTTCTTGCACATAAACGTAGGATTATATTTCAACGATGCGCCTAACCAATAGTATCAAGTAATAAGTAATCGCGAGATAAATTATACGCTAAATTAGTTTCAAACCAATGATATTTAAATGAATCGAAATTCGATGAAGATAGATCTAAAGAAAAAAGAAATAAAACGATTACACGACATTAATCTATGACATTGCAATTAATTGTATCGCCATTATCAGTTATTTTACTAGCTCAACACGTTTTGCTGGGAATTTTTACAAACATTACTAATACCTCTTTAGTCTTTAACGGTAATTCTTTACCCAGAACAAGTTAATGCGCTCGTTGAAAAAAGAGCGGCGATAATCTTAGAAAATAAAATGAAAATCGATCTTGGCAGTAGAGATACAATGTCATTTCTTCACCTTAAAAGTACGGTATATTATAACGCTCGATAAAAATGGATTATTGATAGCAATAATTGTTATAGTGACATCGGTATAACAATAATAGTTACAAGATTTATGATGATAGTCGTAATAATTAGTAATAATTGCATTGCGTTTGATTGCATTGCGACCGAAGCTAATTGATACATTTAGTTTAAAGATGTCTCGACGCAGTTCTTTTGTAATGAATTATCTTGCAAATCAATATCTAGTCGTACTAATTGCGATAGCGTTTAATCGTGTAAACGTGTTTAGCTATTTATAAAAATAACAGTTTTTCGTTTAGAACTAATGAATTAATTGCAAGATATATGATAAAGGCGGTGGTTCTAAGTTAATCAGACTGTGGTAATACAATTTCAATGCATTTTCTGTAAAAATTTCACGCTCGACTATGGGTAATTAATAACACAAATAAAATCATTCGATTCATGAATATATCTCAGCATACCTGCTTGAAGATCAATGTCATATTTAACGTAATACTAAATACTATAGAATAATTATTTGATCGTTAATTGCAACGAATTATCGTATTGACAATTTCGTATTATTGCATAAATAAACCGTTCAAAAGTTCTGCCTAATATTTTATGGTTATATGTAATTAAAAGTCTGTAGAATATATAAGAATTTTCAACTTTAGGAGTTGAAAATTTCATAACGTTATAAGCATACCAATTAGAAGCTCGATTGTGTGTATGTTTACTCTTCGATACATTTAATAAGATCGTTATAGGAAAATATTTTTTTGCACTTTCAAACGTGTGTGATCTAGTTGTTTATGAAACGACCATTTTGTTTAAACATTTATATTCCCCAGGTACCTGTTATCATACAGACAAAGATGCATTGAAACATAACGCTATATTACATATTATGTACGATTGAGACTATCTTGTATTTTTGTACTTGCTTCATCTGAATTTAAACGCTTAAATCATGCTTCAACGATATTCATTTTTCGTTTTGATAGGGAGCATAGAAGTAATAACCTTATTTTTATTGACGAAAAAATTAAAATTAACGAAAAATCGTTGCACACATAATAACAAAATTTAAGCGTATGCATTCACTATGGGATTAAGTTATATGAACGAAATTCGTAGATAATAAATTTCTCGTAAGCAGTGATAGCTCCAAATATTTCATATCTATTCGATATGCCAGTAAAAAGTGTGAGAAAGATCTAACAAAAATATTCTTTCGAAAAAACACGTAATATTCGTCGTGTAAAAAGATTTCTTATTGATTGAGCATCTACGTGATATATCAATCGTTGTATACAAACACGGTGATAGTAGAGTTATTACGTTCTTCGGAACTGAAGGAAAAGTGATGCGATGTTGAATAAGATCGATTAAAAAATGATCCTTATTTCACTAAATTATATGGATCGAAACGCCCTGTTGCTAAGACGTGAGCGAAATAAACACCTTTGTGAGTACATATTGCTTGGGATTATCACATTATCATTGGCGTTTGTATCGTACGATTCTCATCTCATTGGTGATTAAAACGAACGCACATTAAAATTATTTGTATGTTTTACAATAAAACTATTGGCTCAATTCAAAAATTTTGATTCTGTACAATACTGCATCAATCGATAAAAATATTTTCTTTTATAAAATCTTTGGTTCAAGAAAACTTTTTTTTTTTAACAATTAAAGTTAATTAGTCACAGACTCGTTTGTTCTTTTATACATTGACTTTATTATTACTGTTGTTTTCATCCCTTTATTATTTCGATACGAACTCGAGAAATTAATGCAATGAGTTTTATTGTAAGACTTTACACGCAAGCTGTCAACGTTTATCAATGATATGTACCGTACATCAGTTTTTTTTGAAGCGTGTGACATTTCAATGTAGATACTGTCCTTAGAATGCATAGCGCATCTGTGTAGGAGTTACTCACTTGTTTCTCACAAACCCTGCTATACCATTTCAATAAATTATTCCGACAAACGCAGCTATTCGTTATAAGTAATAACACGTGGTATTGCTTGCATCGCTCAGCTCACTAATTTGTTTACGACCTCACTTATCTATTACTGACGAGTGAAGATTGTGCAGTAATAATATAATCACGAATCCCGTCGCTTGCCGCTGTAGTATAACCAATAGTCATATCTTACCCCGTTGTTCCGAGATTTCACGTGATCTTATTGTTTTTAGCCACATTATGCGATGCCCAGTTCAATGAAGTTTTCCATGAATTACACAATGCTTCGTTAAACTTGCTCTGAAAATGTTTTTTCGCCTCTGACTCGGACATCTCCAACACCTGCGAATATTCGTATTTGTATTTAATCGTCCAAATAAATATCAAGAGAAATTACGTAAATATCTTACCAGAGTATCGCGTAAGTAATTGAGATCTTTTTCCGAAGAGAGTTCAGGCAAGCCTGTAGATATCATCATTGCGAATAACGATAGAATCAGACCACCGTGATGCCTCAGAACCAAAAACGCCTGTTCGCAGTGAGTTTGAAATCTCTGAAATTCTGGAGCCTGGCCTTTTTTCGGCTGACCTTTATTTATCACATGAACAAAATCATTGGTCAGAACAAAAGGAACTCGTTCTCTTCTAAACCCAAATTTCTCCTTAAAATGTCCAAGTATATGACCGAAATCTATATGAAAGAGTTGACCAGTTTTCTTGACCATAATATTATCAGAGTGGCGATCGGCAATTCCCAAAACGTACGTTGCAACGCAATAACCCGCACAACTCAAGGTAAATTCTTCGATAGCTTTATTTAAAGCATCTTCAGTGTGATTGTGGTCTTTGAGCCAAGCTAACAATGATGCCCGTCTGCAAAGAATATAGATTTTTATTAATTTTCGTATATTTTTATGTCACTTTTTTGAAGTAGAACTTAAATTTACCTGAAAGCCGCAGTTGCTGAAAATGTACCCTTCTCTTTTTGTATATTTGCTATTGTTTCAGCATTTAAAACTACTTCAATCATTCCCATTCGATTCTCTGTTGATATACAACCGTAAGGATTCATACGCAAATCCAAACCTGCTCTTTTCCACAATTTATCCATTATTCGTAACATTTGTAATGTCAACATATCTTGTCGTAAATCATCGCCGTGTTTAAGAATCAAGTATATGTCATCACCATAAGGATCAGAATTTTCAAAAACTAACCACAATGGTCGCATCTTACTATCCATAACTCGGCACTTATCAATTCTGTGAAATTCAAAAATTGATGGTAGAACATAAGAGTGAATCAACAGCAAATCAACCAATTACTTACTTGATTCGATTCCATCTAAAACTGGGGTCTAGAGGATTAAGCACATTACTCAATGCTTCTTGGCAATGCGGTTCTTGTAGAAAATCTTGGAATGCCTGAAGACAAGCTTTTTTATCTTTTTTCTGTTTTACCCTATCAGACGCATCTTTCAATTTTTTTAGACACTCCATTTGTTTGAATAGAACTCGCATATGTTGCTGACTGCCTCTACAGTAAGCTTCCAAAATAAGCCCAAAACGCACAGACACTGCACCAACTTGCATCTCGGACCTCAGATGCCAGAATAAAAAGTGTCCAATTTTTTGATTATTTAGAGCTCGTCGTAATAAAAATTCGGTCAAATCACAGGATAGATAATTCTCATGTTTCAAAGCTTGAACTAACTGAAGTAGATAAAGACTTAGATCTTCCTCATCGACGTCTATCAGACATTGTACGGCGAAACTCCGAACATTTTGATCAGCATATGCGTAATCTAGTAATTCTAATGCTTTTTCTACTGGTAACTTAGGCCATTGTTGGATCAGCGCTGTAGCTTCAGCTACATCCCTAAAATTCAAATTATTTTATGATATATGGATCAATAGAAATTATTATTTTTCCAATTCAAATCATACCTATGATCATTCCATTCAACGCAGTGTAATAATTTTGATAAAAGGGAAGGAATTTTTTGAAGACAGTGATGTCTCAACGCCCACATGGTTTTACGTTCCTGCTCGTGGAGCTCATGAAGTGGATCTCTATCAGCCAATGCTTTCAACTGTTCCAATTGTTCGCTGATATCCGTATCGTTATCTGAATTTTCCTGAATCGAAGGCTTCCCACTGGATTCTCGCATTTTCCTTGCGTATTCGACCATTTTCTCAGGTGACGGATATAATACAGACATATCTTTTCCATAGCTGATAATCAAAATATACAGTTAGAAAATTAGAGATCAATATCGTAGAATATATTATAAATAAAATGCAATATTACTTAGGGAAAGTAATCATAAGTGCTGCTGCACTATCTATGTGAGGATTGGATACGACAGTTCCAAGAGGATGCAATAAATCTTCAGTTTGCATGTCTTCGGCGTATGTCCATGTGTATAAAGTCATAGCTCCCGTTTTTAATTTCGATTTAAAGTCGTATATAGTAGTGTTTGCCCAGCACAACGGGTTTATAAAATATTCTTGTTTGGAATCTTTAACTAATCTTCTGCTTTTGAGCCCTTTGGCAGTTTTGCTGATTTCGTAAAGTACAAAACAAAGACGTGCCATACGTGGAATATCTTTTACTTTTATATCGAAACTTAACGTTTCGTCCCAAGTGCAGCTACCATCCGGATTAACTACTGTTTCTTTGGTTTTTTGACTTTCGCACAATGACTTGCCACCATGGAACAGACCAGCTTGTAATCCAATCTAAAAATAATGAAAAATCGTTGATTATCTATTTCTTACATATTGGAGCTCTACAAAATTGATCCAATACCTCGACTGTGCGAAGAGCAGCATCGCAATTTAGGCGTGAAATTTCATTGACGTGAAATTCAAACTGATCGTCGATATTCCAGGCAGAAATATGTTTGCCTTTTTTACGAAGAGTGAGTGTAGAAAAAGAAGGCCTCGTACGTTGTAAACTTTCTACTTCAGGCTCTACGTTGTCCACAGGTACTGTTTTTATACTAACAGTCACGAGAATAACATCTTTATCACGCGATAAACAGTCTTGTATGTAGCTATATTGAATGAGAGGATAATCCCCCATTAAATACTCTTCCTGTCCACAAACTTTGAGTGTGAAGTCCTTTGGTTGTTCGTCACGTACCATCAGTGTGTTCGCTCTTTTATTTACTATTAATCCTAATAATTTATGCGGAGTCGTTGAATGTGATACTTGAAATCTAAACGCAGTCTGCAACAAAATAGAAAATCACGGATTTCAAAATTTGAAAAATGATTTTTCCCATCCATTTAAAAAGTTTGGGTAAATCTGTTTTATCGACAAAATGGAAAGATGGCAGCAGCATATCAATTTAAATCCCACTGCGACAGTTAAGTTTTCGAAAGCAAACGTTTTAAAAGCGAGTGCGAATAAGTGCATGGGTCTTTATTTAAAAAGCGCTAGAAAATATAAACGCAACAACAAATAGAATAATAAGTCATTTTTATAGCTTTTGAAAGTAGCTTCAGGTTCTATGAGTAATCATATCAACCTAAAAATGGCAGAAGGGTCTAGTCAATATAATCAAATTTCGGACGATAACATTCAAAACGATAGTAATAGGAGGATAATAGAAGAAAGTGTAGAAGAATTAGAAATAAAACGTGATAACCTACTTCAAGAAATTCATGATGTAAATAGAAAAATAAATGAGCATAAAATGATGAAAGAAGAGTTAGATAAAGAAATAAAAAACATAGAGGAAAGTGTTAAAGCGAAGCACTTGGAGGTTGAACAAAGAATACAAAAGAAAAAAGAACAGTGAGATATATGGTTCTAACAAACCAGTTGTTTATATTATTATATAAACTATATAGTTTATATAAATTATATGGTTTATAATTTATATATTTTTTGATAATTTTGAAATTTTTTCCATATTTTTAGAAATCGATTATGGAATTTAGAACATGAAGAGACTATAAGCAAATTAGAAACAGAAATACAAGCATTGCAAAAATCTATCGACGATCTAAGATGTGAATTAAAAAAAAAGATGGAGAACCAAGAACTAATAGAACCATCAGATAAGCAAGAATTAGATAGAAGAAAAGCATGTCTAGCAGATAGTATTGCGGATTTTAAAAAGAGAACTAAAGAGAGTAAGATGAATATTAAATTAATAGATAAAGAAATTGCACAACTGGAAAAACAACGCACAGAATTCTCTCAATGCATTCAAGTAAATTCAAGTTGATAATAAATGACTTAAACCATCATTTAAATATTTTTTAATTAATCCTTCCAATTGTAGATAAAAGAAAATCAATTATCTGAAATTAACAAAAAGTTAGAGATCTACAAGGAAGAACTTGCTCAATATAAAACAGAATATGACATGAAATATAGTGTTAAAACACAAAATTGTAATAGTCATAAGGTTAAAGGTGAATAATTAATAAAATATTTTGTGCTTGACTGTTACTGAAAGATAAATAATTTTTTAAGGTAATTCTATGTTTGCGGAAATTGAAGATAATATATCTTTACTAGAAGAAAAAAAAAGAATCTTCAAACGAAAATGTAATGAAGCATCAACTTTTCGCAAAGTTTGCAACGAGGATATAGACAAATTACAAAAAGAATTTTTGGCTTTAACAATTCGCTGTGATGAAGAATCATCTATGATCTTAGACAAAATAGAGAAGAATAATAGCAAAATTACAATTTGTAAAATAAACATTTCAGAACGGCACAAAAAATTAAAAAATCAAATAAAGACACAAATAGAATTATTGAAAGATAAAAGAGAAACATTTTTTGATGAATACAGGTATTAAAAATTAATTTAAAGAAAACCACGCACAAAAAAACCCATCCTACACATTAGATTAATCTAACATATTATTTTAGATACTTAAAAACAAGAATTTCAAAGAACCAAGAAGAAATTTTAACAGGAATATTAAACTTGCTTGAAGCAAAAATTGATACGTTATGCCAGAAGGAAATGATATTTAAGACATACCAGCAAAAACTCTATTGGAAAGAAAAAGCTCGATTCTTAAAGGTAATTAAATAAAAAAATTTCTACTCATAACCAATTCAATAGCATCAGATTTACAGGCTAAATTGAGAGAAATTATACATGCAAAATCTATGGGGCATGAAACATCACATCTGATTAAATCAATTGAAGAAGCATTAGATTTTAAATCAGAGCAAATTTCGATTCCTTTTAATGACAAGGTATTATATGAAATTTCGTTTGAAAACGGTGAATTCATCGAGAAAGGTAATATAATTATATGATCTTTTATATTCCATTAAATTAAATTTTTTTTTAATTACAGAAATGGAAAATGCGAAAAAACTCAAATTACCAGAGAAATAACATAATACTATAATGTTTAATAATGTAAATAAAAAATTGCAACATATATTTTTAATAAACTGAAATTGAATCATTACCTCTGTATTTTCGAACCTTATTTGAACAATGATATTTCCATCTTTTAATCGTGGTTCAATATTTTTAGGAATAGCTGGAGTCGGTGCCAATCTTGGAGGAAATTGATACTGCACTTTCTCAATCCATTGCTTTTTTTGCCTATTATGTGCAATTTCATCACCTAACACTCTCATTTTCCATCTAAAATCATTGACTTCAGAATTCTTCAGAGCAGCGAATTCATGTAAACCCTTCCCAATTAACAACCCGATTTGCCAATCTAAACTGCGATCGTTCTTAACACCTTCGCATTCGATCACTTTTAAAACAGCACAAAAAGGCTTAATATCGCATAATCTTCTACTCTCATCTCTCAATTCCTCAGCTTCGGCGTTAGAATTGATATATGAAAATATATATGATGGTGCATTCTTGAGAGTGCCATGCAAAGGGTACTTGCTCGCTTCATCCCACAAATCCTGAAAACCAACATAGTAGTAAAGCACAGCTGTCATACAACTGGAGCTTTGCGAAATAAACAAACACTACTCGTAGTGTTATGACAAGAGTGTCAGGGCAAATTGAACTACCCTGTCATTGTGAAAATTTTTGCAAAACAAATGACAATAATCATTTTCATTGCAAACTCACTTCTTTGATCTCGGCTAAGGTTGTATTGCGATTTGTCTCAAACGGTATTAGAACTCCGTTTGGCATCAAACACGTGAGTTCGACCACTTCCGTCGGTACCATCGACCAATAATTGTACGTGTATGTATTCGGTATGTGCACCATGGTGAACGATCAGATTGATAACAAGGAGATAAAACGGGTGAAAGAAAAAATGAGAAAGAAAAGTAGGGAAAGGGTAAAACGTATGCGATTTTCGATTCGCGACGATCACTTGGCGTATATCGCGCGTCACTATTCACCCTTTTAACAGCGAAAACGTCTCTTTGTTTGTTTACATCGCTTCAAAAAACGCCCATCGCGCGCAACATTCATCCCCATAGCTAGAGTCGAGTGCGGAAAAAACACAAATAACAGCACGACGAACGGTGTCAAAGAGCTCCGTTTTTTTTCCTCAATGTATTTTCCTCGCTATGATCAACGAGTCGGACGAAGGTGACCAAGCTTTCGTTTTTCTCCGAAATATCGTAGCTCGCGACACCTAAATGCATTTCCAAGAGACGATATGTTATGCAGGTCGGGACTTGACTCCCATGTTCAGCTGGTAAAGCAGAAATTTTTTTTTATTATTCTCGTTATTTTACTAACTAATAATTTAAAAATTAATCTCAAGGAAAAATTTTATAAACAAAATTATATTTTTAACAATATTTTCATAATTCGATGATAAATTTTTATTATTTCGATTTTTAACGACCTATTGCAAAATTCAAGATAAAAAAATTTGCTTAACAGTTCGCCCTCTTCGACCGGTATTATTCGTGTTTTTGCAGTAAAGGGCGGTTAGCCGTAATTTCAAAATTTTTTTATTCTTGACGAAGCAAAAACGTGACTGATTTCGAACAAATTAACAGAAATAATGTCCGGTGTGAGCAAACAAACATTAAGATCTGTGCAAATTGGAGACCAAAATTCGCTTATAGTTGGTGTTATAATCAATAGTACGAACGTAAAAACGTTCGATAGTACTCGTCTGAAATGTTAGATTTTTAAAAATTTTTTGTAAAAATATTTAACTAACTGCTTAAAATTTCTGAATCGAATAGTTAATACCAGCGAGCGGGGCGTTTGGAGCTTCACTCTTAGAGACTCTGAAGATGATTTTACAAATGTTACAATTTGGGGTAGCAGTGAATTTGTAGGAAGAGTTTGCAAGGCATTCCCGATAGGCAGTGTCGGTAGGCATTTTTCAATATTTCATTGAGTCCTTGATTAAAATTGCCAAAAATAAATTTTTAGTGGAAGTGATAAACGGGCGAATAGTTGCCCGTGTAGCGGATGATAAAAATGAGAATTACGTCCCTTGGGTTAGCTGTGGTTTCAAAATCATTGTAAACGAGGGCAAAGCACTTGTGCAAAATTACGACGCACCTGATCGCCAAGAGTACGAACGTTTGCTGTCAATACCAACTAAAAGCGTTGAGCATATTCAGTCCCTGACAAGTATTGTTGAAGAAATCGAAAATTTACGAAATAATTTCGTCAATTTGTTGGTCGTCGTAACTTTCGTATGTTTCGCCAAAAAAATTTATATTGTACCGTCTCAAAAATATTTTTTAATATGGCGCTAAATTATTAATTTTATATAAATGATGATTTTACAGATTAGCGAGGCTCGAGACGTCATGACGCGAAGTGGAACAGCTTTGAGATGCCGAACATTCGAAGTAACCGACAGTACGAACATCGAGCCGATATCACTGACTCTGTGGGAGAACTCGTGGATAGACAGATCGGCTTCGTGGGAGCCAAGACGTACAGTTCTGTTCATAACGGACGCACTTGTCGCGTTCGATAATTTTAAAAAGAAAACATGCGTGACCATAGGTTGATAGATTTATAACTTTAGCTTCACTCTTGAACAATCAAGTAATATAAATTAATTTCAGCTCGAAAGACTCATATAACGGAAAATCCATCCATACCGGAAACTGATGAAGTTAGGCATTCGGTACATTACAATTCAGACAACACATTCTGTAGCGATCCGTTCGCTGTGCCGAATCGTAAGTCGTCCATTGTCACTATAGTAAAATGAGGAAAAAACGACCGTTAAATTCAATATTTCTCTCAGCTAATACAATCACCTGCGTTATGACGATAGAAGAAATTACAGAGAAATTGAACAAGAAGACTAACAAGGATGAGAGAATCAGTTTCGCAACAATAGTTAACGCAGTTATCACGGACATGAACGTGGACAGCCTCGATCCAAATATTTTTGTCACTCGATGGTATTGTTGAAAAGTAGTCCATCGAGAACGTTTTCTAATTTGCATATTTTTCCAGTGCCTTGTGCAAAAAAATAGTACCCGATGACCGTGATAGTTGTATGAGCCTGGACTGTCCGTGCGGTAACGGCAGCCGCAAGCCCATGAATGTGCTCAGTCTCAACATAAAACTCAATTTAAAAGACAAAACGGGATATCTGATCGGCTGTCGATTAACCGGTCCGGCTGCTGAGCGTGTTTTGGGCTTAACCGCTACGGAATTACAGGTATTTATTGGAAAACTGTACCTTCGTTTGATTATGTAAATATTTTGAATTTTTAGGAGATGCCGATATCTCAACGAGAAAACGTTAAACTAAAGTTCTTCCTCGAAGAAAATGAAGTGCGTTTGCACGTTATCGGACCAACGCTCTCATTTCCACATGCTTTGTACAATGTGTTAGCTATTACTCGCTTACGAGATATCGATGAATTCGATGAATTCAGTCAGGAAGATAATTAAAATTAATTTATATAAATAGATAAAATATCCTTTTATACGTTAGTTTATTTTTGTAACGTTTTTCGCAAAATAAAGTTTTATCGTTGTAACAACTTGTTTGAATGAATTGAAACTACCGCCAGTGAATATACTATTATTGGATAGTGACGTCACGTTAGAATCGCGATACCGAAAATTTCAAAATGAAGAACCGTAGTAGTTAACAAACAGTGTGTGAACAGATATAAGAATTTTACTTTTAGTAGATTTTGAGTGATTCCTGATTCAATTTTTTGCGTGGAACAAAAATATAGAAAAAATTTGAAGGAAAATGTATGGGAATGTAATCCAACGTGTAAAACATACTGTACGCGAGGAGCTAATTTCGTTGAGAAAAGAACGACGTGCAACGACGTTGAATAAATATCGCGAATTGGGTGTTGTCCCCGATTCGGCAACAATATACACCATTGAATTTGTAGTCGAAAAAGCCAAAACTTTAAAAAAGAGATCACTCACAGTATCCGAATATCGGTGTTTAGAAAATGCTCTCTTGCAGGTTAGTTAGATAAAAACAACGTTCAATATTTGACTTAAGCTATTCAGTTGATTTTTCTCTTTTTCAGAGTGAAGAGCTTATTAATGCGTTTATGAGTGTGAATGGTGTACTTTATTATCTTGTGAGAGATTTAACTGGAAGCGATACAGCGTTACAAATACATGCAGCCAATTGTTGTTGTAATCTAGCTTTAGGAAATAATAAAGCCTGTTTAGCAGTGGCAAAAAATGCATCTCCTTACTTATTAATTGAATTAGAATCAATTAACTTTCCATTGAAAGTAAGACTTTGATTATCTTTTAACTTCAACATGAATTATTTTTCATCTTAATGGATATTCTAAAAATTTATAATAGGAAATTTGTCTTTGGACTATTGGGAATATCGCTGGAGGAAATTATAATGCATTCAAAATTCTTCACGCTCAAGGATGTATAAAATACTTGTTAATGTTATTACAAAGCTCTGATACCGATATTCTTCGTTCTTTAATTTATACTAGCTTACATTACATTAGTGTAGGACATAAAGATATTGCGTACGTTTTTTTTATTATTGAGAAATTTTGATTGTACACGCCGCTGCTATAATTGTTATTATTTTAGCCAAAATGATTTGGAAGAATTTACGGAAGCCATTCTTAGTAAAAATCTAAATTACGAAAACAACCTTTACGTTTGGTTGTTAACATACTTATCCTCCACTGAAAAATGGTGGCATTATTTTCATAAGAAATTTATAACACTGATTGAAACTCTTCTAAATGAATTAGAGAAAGAAAGAAAAGATATTTTGCTGGTATCAAATTATTTAAACATATTTGAAAAGTGTGTTCAATAAAAATATGATTTACATGGTATTATCATTTTTAGATTTTAGGTCTGGTGCATATAATAGCAAACACAGTGGTAGAAGAATCAGGATGTGCAGGAACAATGTTATTGACTGTTCAAAATTTTGAACAGCTCGTTGTAACATTATTTAGGTTTCCCAGTTTTCCAATGAAAGAGACCATAAGATGGATGATTGGTAGATATGAATATAAACTATAAGTATTTTAGAAAATTACAGTATAATTAATTTTTTTAGGTAATCTATATAATCATGAGAATAAAGATGTAAAGGAAGGTATTACTAAATGCATACCAAATTTTCCATTAGAATTGAGCTTTCATTCATTTGAGACAGGTACGTAATTTTATAACACTATTTTTTTTCAAAAAGAATTTATATAAATTTATACAAAACATAATTATGACACGCTTATTTAATAAACGAAAAATATATATACAAATTATGTTTAGCAAAATGAATCACTATAATTTTGTAACGTAATGTTCATGCCGTGTAATTGTACAAGACATATATTTATCACAATTGTTCGAATCTGCTCCGATATAATTATTTTCAAGCGTATGTTTTTGCAGGTATAAATTTCCTCTGAAGGCCCATTGATGAATGATGCTTCTTTGGAACGTCCTCTATACACGGGACCTTGACAATATTGAAGTAAACGAGTGCTATTATATTACCCGTCGGATTCTGCAGCGATTTCAAGCAATTGTAGAAAGCCTCATCGCAGGTACAATGCGATCTAAAATGGGTAAAAATTGCAATGAAATACACTAACTACTGACTCGTTAGTTTTTCTCAAGATTCGAGAAATGTTCACTTACTTTGTGTACAAAGAATTATTAGTAAGATTGTATCTAGTTTGTTGAGCACGGATTTTCACAGGACAGAGATCATGACTGCGGCAACATCTGATAAGAAGTAAGAACACGTTAACGACCGTTAAATGCAACTTTTTAACGAAATACCAATCAAGATAAGAGAAAACTATTTACCTGTCGATATCAACATCGTGGCCCAAGTCGTGATAATTCTCTGCTATATCACCAGTGCCGCACCATTTCGTGCCTAAAATAGAAAATCACATAGAAGATGAATTTTATTTTTTATATATTTAACTTAATTTATTTCAAATTCTGTAAAGTTCTACGATTTTATTTATAGACCTTTGAAAACTGATATTTTATATTTTAAAAAAATTTTTATCTTAAAAACGAAATTTATTGTTACATTTCTACCTTTAAAAATGAAATACTCGCCTGGTATAATTCCAGAAAGCAGTGTCAGCGGGTTAACCGTAAGTCGATTGTTCTTCTGAAACATGTCGACACTCGGATTAGCCGTATTGTCGGATTGAAGTTTATCGAGCATCTCACACTGTCTCATCAATTTTGTCATCTCGTGAAACTGCACCATCTGCGGTGGCGTGGACACCGACAAGTTCTTCAAAACCTCAGTCGCCTCGGAAGGTTCACTGTTGAGAAAGAAACGTCATTAACTCTGGCTGAAAGTGAATTTTCGTGTTTATAAAACCGTTGTTACGTAAATACACCGAAAGACTCACTAAACCTCGATGAGATTGCAATTGTGTAAATCGTTATTGCGACTGACGTCGACCACTGCCACCGTCTGTTCGTGATAATAAACGGCACGGATGTCTTCAACGGGCAGCAAGGCACTGTTGACAGTCAATCCGCCGAGTCCCTTGAAGGTACTTTTGAAGAACGTGGGCTGCTGACTGGTCAGCACGATCGATATCGCGATCAGTAGAAATTGCACGTTGAGCGACATTTTTTTTATCACCGATATTCTATTCTCGTAAAAATTTGCGAAATCGAAACTGGTCTCACTCGACCAATCTAGCACGCTCGTCGAGCATCAACTTTCCAGGCTTATTTCAGCGATTCTCGTGTGGAGATTCCTTCACTTTCCCTTTTAACGTACATTTATTCGTAGAACGAGCGACTTGGCTCCCACTCCATCGATTATAATATGCGCGATAAAAATTCTCCCTCTGCGAGAATTTTTGGTAAAAATAAAACTATCCGGAATTTCGAATTCGAGCGAACTCACGGAGAACGCTCGCTGAAGTTCGGAGGATCCGCAGAAGAAAGATGCGCGAAACCCCTAACCAGCATAAATAATGGTCTCGGGGATCTAAAAATAAAAAATTGCACAGAGCTATATAAAACCGTGGTCGTTAAACGCGCCGTTTACTCGACGTCTCAATTCACCATGACGACGTGCGGTTCGTTGTGAAAGAGAGAGGAAAAGATTAATGACCGACTCAATGGAATAAAAAATATGCACGCTCCTCCCGAACCAGGCTCTACAGGTCGAACCGCGCGCGCGAACGTCGGATCGAGAACTGTCGTTCGACTCGTGGTTCTCGATCGCACCCCACCCCCTCCACCATCCCAATAAATACCGATATGAGCGTCTATCGAACGGGCCGATAGAGAGAATTGAGATGTACGCCAGAGGAGAACCGGTGCGGACGATTTACATGGGAACGAGAATATTCTTCCAAAATGTTTTCTAGCGGTACCGTCGATGGGTACGAATGAGAATCGCACACGTGAACCACATCGAACCGTGTACGTTCTCATTCACACACTCGTGTCGATCGATTTTCAGTCCGAGCGCGCTCGTTCTAAACGATCCAAGGATTGACATCCGTTCATAAGACGCACTTCCGGTTCCTGTACGTCATCGTAATTTTTGTTCAGCATCGTCGATTTTTCATACCAACTAAAGCTGTCCTGGTTTATCTACAGATTTAAATCCCTCTTCATCCGCTGGGGTTGTTCAAACCTACAAAATGTTTCAACAATTAGTTTCAAATTTTATGTTTCAACAAACATATTGAATTCAGATTTTATACCTGCTGGTACTTCAAGGATAAAATCTGCAACCTCAAAGGGTTAAAAGTAGACTCGTAAAATCTAAGAAAATATAATACCACTGTTCTCGTACAATAATCATATTCGGTAAAAGTCTCAGCTTTCATTGCTCGCTAGCGGACTCGGGCTACGTCCGATCGAAACGAGATTAATAACTGACGACTCACGTGGATCGATTTTTTTCTTCATTGTAGAATCCCCACCTATAGAGTGTACAGGAGTGATTTAACGCGAGGGCGGGGAAAGGTGAATCTCGCGGACGAAGGTTGGGAAGTGGTAGACCCACATTCGTGATCAGACTAGGACGAAGAAAGTGGGACAGGGAGAAGAAGTACACACGCGTTGATACGCTCGCGTCGTCCATCGAGACGGTCAGTAGATTTTCGTAGAATACCGCGAGCGGTCTTTTTTAATTGTCCTCTTCTTTTTTCTCTCCCTCTCTCTTCGTCGCGAGCTCTTATCTCACGAAGGCAGACTAGACGTCGCGCTACTGACATATATTTTCGTCCGCGTGCGGGCACGATGTTGCACACGCGCGCGCGTGTGATACTTTTTTATTCATCTTCGGTTTTTTTTAAATTTGCAAAAGTAGATCGAGATCGACGTATCACGTGGATCCGACTTACGTACGCACAGGCCAGTCTCGCATTTTACATAGTGTATAATTTATTGTCCTTGGTTTGAATTTACATTTGTATAAAATAAGGGAGGAAAAATCGAGTACAAAAAAAATACGATACGTCCATAGAAAACTGTAGGAGTGTATATTACGTTTGGTATTATCGCGTCGGTGAAATCGGCGATTTCGCATCGATTGCCGAGACAATGAGCCAAGGGAAATGACGAGATAGAAAAAAAAGAGCTATAAAATTCTCACATCGATTTCGGAATTTGGCGCGAAGCCGCACGCGTGTCGAGCTCGCTCCGGCCTTGGGGAGTTCGCGATATCGCAAAGGGTTATAAATTTTTAAAACAAGCAAGCCCGCATAGTGCAAACGATTAGATTAAAAAACTGGGCCTTCAGCCTCCGGCGAGTGGGAATATTTCTTGACAATTTTTTGTCGCCTCCTTTCGATTACGAGTGACCAGGCTTGAGAGTTGGCTGACCGGTGGCCGATGAGGCGCTGGGCTTGCCGATCGAGTTGTCAGCTACCGCGCCGTTACCGATCGCTGCTCCCTGTCCTCCGATCCTCGTAGCGCTCAGGGTGATACTGATCGGTGTCGCGTTCAATAGCTGCAGCCTAACGGGACACTGGCGGAAACCTGCAAGAGCGAAATAACGTGTTACGTAAACGAAGCTGTAAAAAAAGAGCCCCGAGAGAGAGAAAATTCGGGTCAAGGTTGATACTCGCAGGGCATGGTGAAAGTGAAGAGAGAAAAAATCTCTGACTTTTTTTGCTATTTTGTCGAAGAAAAATTACCAGCGTGATGGGGTCCCGAGCAGTGACAGCAGATGGGATTGTTTCGGGGGCGTCGACAAAACTCGACACTGTGAGGCTCGCCGCAGCGAACGCAGCGGGGCAGGTGACGACAATTCGCGGCTACGTGCCAAAAACCTTGACACCTGTAGCACTGAAGGACGCCGTCTGACTGTTGGTTGTTATTGCCGGTGTTGTTGTTGAGATCGGTCGCGTGATGATCGGCTGGATTAGCCACGGAAGCCGCACCGTTCGAAGCACGCCACCATCTCTCCGGTATGGCGCTGAAACGGGCGGCCCCGAAGAAGTTTAGACCGTCTCGCAGCAGGAGCTCGTAATGACCGGCGTCCAGTACCTTTAATTTTCAGGTTTAACAGTATTAGGCTTTTCAACTGAGCAGCAATAACGTCGAGATGCCCGGTTTATTTTCAGTTTAAATATTTATTGAATGAAAAATATGTGTGTAATAATGTTTATGATTAAAAACTAGAGTGATACAGTGGAATTAAATTTGACGAATTGCCTACACATTAGCGTGTGACCTGAACCTGGGATCCATAAAGAATTAATTACAGCAATTTTGACGCTATTAACTCGCCATGACATATTTTTCACCTTCATCAATCTAATGACCTCGACGTTATTTGAAAACATTTTGAAGAAATTTTGTTACCTCAACTCGAACGTACTGTCGAGATCGCTCAACGGTTCCAATGGCTATTCCTTGCTTGACTAATGCCGAGCTCAGATCCTCTAAAGGTATCGCCCAAGGCACGTCGCGCAACAGAACAGATTGTCGATAACGGGTGTCTCTTGAAGAGAATCGTGCTACCTAAAAATTAAAAAATTTTAGAATATCATTAGGAAGAACCAAAATTAAAATTCGTCCTCTTCTAATGATTTAAAATTCCATTTTAAACATCGGTATCTAATGCCCTTAATTTGACATGATAAAAATGAAAAAAATGAGGTTAGGAAGAAAGATACAAATTCGTCCTGTTTTGATAGTCGAGTCAGTTCATTAGAAGTGTCACATAAAAGCATTCATAGCAAACCTGTATCGGTCCAGCGAAAACACGAGCGAGATCGGTACGCTGCAGTAACCTCTCAGCGTCGGAATCGCGCGCGAAAGCTGCTATTAAGCCGCAGGAGGTCTCCGAAATGTACCAATCGGCGCATGGCTCGATCGACTTGATAGCATCCTCGAGACTCGATCGAACGATTTCCCCGTCTACGGAAAGAGATCGGAATTTTTTTCACTCTCACTACTTTTTTTCGAAATCGCCTAAAGTTTCTTTCTAGAATTTGTAATCTCGACAAAATTTCGTTTTTCTCGTTTCTTGTACCGAAATCGGTTAACCTTGGAATCCCTTGGCCTGGGACTGGGGATTGTCGATGCGCGATATGTACAACGAGCAGGCAAATTCGTTGAGAGTCCTCGACGTCGTGGACAAAGTTTTGTCTTGTTTATCGTCGCCGCTGTCCTGTGCAGCCTCCTCCATGCTGCGTTGGCTGCGAGTTGCTGTTCTGTTCCGAGCAAAATTATTTTTACCTGGAACGTTATTTATTTGTTTTCGACGCTTATATATTTTTAATTTATCACCTCGGTAGGTTCCTATTCGTCCTTTTTTATCCTCGAGATATCGTCGGGGAAAGCATGGCTCGAAGCTGACGCCATTCGCGATAAAAGAACGCGTTGGACGAGATATTCGATTGTTTTCATTTTGTCTTGCGAGTCGCGAAACCGACAGTTGACAGTTCGAATTTTCTTTACCGCAAACCTCGCGGAAGTAAAGAACAAAAAACTCGCAAAGAAATAAACATCGCGAATTTTCGCGCTGCTCGATCGTTAATAAAAATTTCTGCAGTCGGTACGATGATATTCGCGCAAGCGCTCTCGTTTCTTCGTGCGCTCTCGCTTTCAAAAACTAAACTCTCTCCCGTTACCTATTCTTAAAAAAAGTATTCGTCGTTCCAGCGGTCGTGATTATCACAGGAAATACATTCAAGAAAATCAGTAATCCTATCTTGTTATTTTTAATATTAGGGAAAAACTCCAACCATGAAAAAATAATAGAGTGTAATATCAATAGTATAATTAACAGTTTAGTGTGATAGTACCCAAAACAATAAAACTAAAAATATTTTTTAAAATGCAAATAATACTAATGGAACTTTAACTGTAACTAATGTAGCTACTATTTTGTACAGTAACTATATAAACTTGATTTGAACTTCATACAGAAGATGTATTTGACTATACCGTGATTTACTACTCGACTTTTACTATCTACTATTTATTTACTATCTTCACAGTTAGGCCGAGCTGTCAAAATTTCACTCAAACGAAACATTGAAATTTCGTCAGCTGTTGCCGTACAATTCTTTTGCTTCGATTCGCGAAAGTAAAGAAGGGGAAAAGGTGGGAGAACGGGGAATAACATTGTTGTCGTGCGCGTGAGAGCTTAGAGAACGATATGGCGTAGTGGGGGGAGACTTGATATCTCGATCCTCGTCTTACGCGTGGCGCGAGATCGAATGTTCCGTCGTCTACGTCGCTTACGTCCTCGTCGTCGTCCAGACGAGTATCGTTCGCGCATACGCGCGCATGCGAGGAACGGCGCGACAAGCTCGCGATCGGGACTGAAAAAAAATACCGCGATAATAAAGGCCGAAGGTGGTAGCGTGGGTGACAATTTTTCTACGCACACGCGTCGTACGGTTTTGACACGCGCGTGTCGGTACCCGTGCACGTCTCCTCGCGCACTTGCAGTCCTTTGACCGTGTGCGTATGTGTGCGTGAGTGTGTGTGTGTGTGCGTGTAAAATGGCCGAGGGACGCGAGTCACGGGTGTTCAGCGCGAGTAGCTTGTACGAGTTGAGCGTATCAGCGGTGGCCGACAAGTTTGCCAGTTACAAACGTTTTCTTCTGTACCTGCCCGAGAACGTCCTGTTCGATCTTTACTACCAGGTTAGCGAGAGATATTCCCTTTCGCGTAGCGGTTTGCACACCAGCGGGCGGAAAAAACAAATTCAAGGGAGAGATGGAAAAAATTGCACGCGTTATCGGTCGTCGGACTGCTCGTTCCTTCATTCTCTCGATTTCTTTTTTTTTATTTTACGCCTCGGCTTATCTCTATTTTTTTTATCGATAGGCGGACTCCGTGGAGGCATTGTTTTGTTGCGAATTTTCACGTTTTCTGCCATTTATGTATATATACACACGTAGATTATTCCGCGATCTCGCTATGACGTTGCCGCCTGCTTGGTTCCTCTATATCTTGTTATTTTTTTCCCCTCATTTCGTTCCGTTCGTATTTTATCGTTTGTATGTACAGAACGCGAAGCATGAGCAGTCTCATCTCGTCTTTTTTTTGCCGAGAATTTCAGGGAATCGCGAGACCCGTATTTTTCAATAATTACAGATCTCTGAGTCATTTCGTGCGCGAGCAATAAGGCAATTGGATACTTTGACATTCGCCAGAAGCAAAAATATTGCGCTTCGAATGTAACATTTGATTCTCTTTCTCTTCGTCTTTCGCCTCCTTTTTTTATCTCTTTCGCAATTTGACAATGTCATTGGCGAGCGCGCTTGCCAGAAGGGCACGCGTGGTCTAGATGTGTCAAAAAAAGACTGTTACGGTTGCCTCGTCACACCGCCATTCTGAGACTTTTATTTGGAACTTTATTTCCGCAGCTTTATCGCGAGAAGAGACTATGTCTACTTGGAAGGGAACTAAGCGACCTGGAGACTTTCTCCAGGATGCTCAAGGTTACGAATCGGCGTATACACTTGTTGCAGGCTTTTCAGGTGAGCAAACTTTTCGGTTTCTTATCGCTTCGATTATCAAGAGACTATTTAGAGAGGTTAACCTATGATTTCTCAAGTGTTTATTCAAATATTTGACGTTTGAATCTTTTTTGAATCTAGACCCTGGTTGATCATGGAATAAGAATTGGAAAAGAATTAGCACTCAGCTACAAGAAATGTTTCCTGGGGGTTAGCGAGAATTTGCTGTCTCATGACAAGGTCATAACACTTGGACTACAACTTGGTGGATTTTTGAGCGACGCTGGTTGGTTTCAAGAAAGTAAGAGTGTTTTATCTGACTGCAAAGAATTGTGTATAGCTGATAACCAGACGCCTGAAAATTGGTGTAGGACTTTAGAATGTTGTCATAAGTATGTTTTGTTCGCTGACATCTATCTGATTACGATACTTTATAAATATATGGATATTTGATATATTTTTTCAGATTGTTACATGCACAATCGGCATACTGTGATTTTCAAGGTGCTGCAAAAACACAAGTTCTAGCCATTCAAACAATTGAGAGATTGAAAGCAGCTGGTTATACAGCGACAAATCATGCAGCTCTATATGCAGAGTTTAGTGCACTTTATTTTATACGAAGCGAATATGACCATGCTTACAGGTGAATATTATTTATCAACTTTTATTTACATAAAAACTTGAAAAGAAATTCATATTTAAAAATAAATACAGATGGAGCATTCAGGCGTTAAAAGAATTGAAACCGACTCTTCCCGCGAGATTGATTATCGATGTATTACGACAAGCAGCCAAATCGTGCGTTGTGAAACGAGAATTTCAGAAAGCAGGACTCCTAATAAGACAAGCCGTATATTTAGCGCGAGAAGTATTTGATTCGAATCATCCAAAATATAGCGATGTCCTTATAGATTATGGCTTTTATCTGTCGAATTACGACAGCATAATGAACAGTGTATCTGTCTATAAGGTAAATGAAATGGCTTATATTAATATTGAATAATCACGCAAAATGCTGATCATTTCATGTCCGTTTTTAGACTGCATTAGAAATTAGGAAATCAATTTTCGGAAATACTAACTTACACGTCGCTTTAGCTCACGAGGATTTAGCTTACGCTCTTTATGTATATGAATATAGTTCTGGAATGTTTCCAGAAGCAAGGTAAAGTCTATATTTTAATTATTATTGCTTTTATAAACATGTATCTAAAATCTTTCTTTTTATACAGTGACCATGTTAATAAAGCTATAGGTATTATGGGAAAACTGTTACCTAGTGAACATCTGATGCTAGCGAGCGCAAAAAGAGTAAAAGCATTAATCTTAGAAGAAATTGCTTTGGATAACGTAACGACTCCAATGTCGGAACAAAATTTATTGCTGAAATCTGAGTGTCTTCATTTGTCTGCTTTGCAATTAGCCATAACTGCGTTTGGAGAAAGGAACGTTCAGACGGCAAAGCATTACGGAAATTTAGGACGTTTGTATCAAAGCATGAGGAAATTTCAAGTATAAATGACGATTTCTTTCATTACATTACATTTTTACTGATATAAATAAATGATATAAATATTGATTTTAATAGGAAGCTGAAGATATGCACTTGAAAGCCATAGCAATCAAGGAAGAACTGTTGGGGCCAGATGATTACGAAGTAGGTCTCAGTATAGGTCACTTGGCTTCTTTATATAATTTCCATATGAATCGCTTTCGAGATGCCGAGAGATTGTATTACCGTAGTATTGCTATCAGTGAGTAATATATGCATATATATATATATATATTTCTAAGAACAGCTTTGATTTAAACTTACCATTAATAAAATAAAATTACGAACAATAGGTTTGAAATTATTTGGAAAAAGTTATAGTGGTTTAGAATACGATTACAAAGGACTCCTGCATGTTTACGAAAATTTAGGAGAATACGAAAAAGTAATTGAGTATACGGATATATTGAATCACTGGAAAGAACTGAGGGACAAGCACGTACAGTCGGAAGACCCACCAATCGATTTGCAGAAACGTCCTCAGCCGACCGAGGACGTTATCAATGTGTTCTTTTCTATGTGATATACTGCTATACCAATAATTCCATCATAATGACTATCATTATCTCCTACCAGTCGAATAACGAATTTTATTTTCGTTGATGAAGTAATAAAAACTCAGGCCAAAGTAGGAATGGTTACTTATTATACAGCATTACACTGCTAACGACGATGATGAAGGGCTCGACGCAACGTTATTTCCGCGTTAAAACCGAATTATTTCTCGTGCATGAGAATGTAGAAATACTTTGAGGGAAATGTTAGATCGTCTGAATTATTTCTTTTATTAAAGTTTCCCTAGTCATCGTATTTTATATACTTATTTTTATACACGTCGCCCTTATCTCGTTTATATCAATTATTATTTTTATGTATAGAGTATAAGCTTGAGGAAAGATTTACTAAATTTGAAGTAGATTTACTTAGTTAATTATGAATCTTTTATGATTTAGTAAATTTTTTCTTTATTGCACATTTTTTTGTAATCCGTAATCGCATTTACGATTTTATTCGGTACCGGATAAAGGTACCCAAAAATTGGAAAATTGACTTAGAGCCTTGAGTAACTACTACTAAAATATTTCTAAAGTTGCCTTAGTCCGGCTCTGGTTGTATGCATCACCTTGACGCAATTACAATCATCAAGTGATATGAGATCTTTAGGCTCTGATAAGTGATTTTCTCCTGATATCTCTATTTTTAAGAGTATACGATGTTTGCTGAATTATTTTTCCCGCAAATTGAATGCACATCTATAAAGTAACACGTAAGGGATTGATCTTCGTAGACCTCGTTTATAATTACAACAGAATTTTATAGAGGATTAGAAAATAGAATACTATTTGGATGAAAATCGCAATAAGTCAATCGAGATTTGTTTTTGTTTGAATAGTATCTAAGCGGAATAAAAGTATGGAAAGATACAATTCTTCTTATTACGTATACTACACGAATAGTGTAATTTGTACATATATTATATAATTGTAATTTATATTAGTTTGCATGCATACACCATTTAATTATGCAGCTACATATTATGCACACGTGGTGTTCAAAAAACATTTAGCTATTGTGGCATCTGTTTTCTTTTTAGAAAAATATTAAGATTCATCGGACAAAATATATTTCAAATCGATTCTATTTTTGTCTTGGTTATATCTATTTATAAGTTTATAAAAAATGTTTCGTTATTTTTTTTAGTCATACAATAACAATTTTGATGTTAAACACGTATTTTTCAATTATAGAAAGACAGCAATTGACATCACATTAAGTTTGAAATGTAAAAGTCGTAAAATGACAAATCATTAAAGTGACTTATAAGAATTTATTATTAAAAACTTACCTGGCCTAACTTTGATTTTTTTTTTAATTTTTTAAATTTATTAGTATTTGCTTAAATTTTAATTATTTAACATTTATTAGGATAACATTCACGTTGTTAATTGTATTCGATAAGCAAAATATATTTGTTAATTTTTTTTGTGTGATATTACGAATTTGAATGAGTTTGATCCACGTATAATAGAAAGTTCAGATAAAGGGAATGTATTGAATACAATCATATAACGATTTAGTATAATTTTTTAAATAAATACATTGAATTTCAAGACGATTAAAATATTTTATAAAAATTGTGATCAGTACATTTCTATAAATTGAAGAAAATAAAAAATTTATTTTTGTTATTCATTTGAATTGGAGAATTCTGTACCATTAAAAAACTAAAATTGTTACGAACTACTATTATAATGTATAATAACCATTTATATAGTAACAATACTTAAGATGCTCGAATAATCTGGTTGGAATTTTATAATGTTATGCAAATAAATAATTATCTGTATAACCTACAGGAATTTGTGAAAATATAATTTAATGAATTGCTTTAATATCATTTAATGGGGTGACAAATTATGATTTAGTTCATATAAAAACAAATAAATGTAATGAATAACTTTATATAAAAAAGTAAATTCTTTGAATATTCACAATTAGGATGAAGAGGGCGTGTATATCTTAATTTGGATGTCTGACATACAATCAAAAGCTTTAATCTTTTAAATTACAATAACCATTAAGTATAACACAACTTTATATTTACACGACGCTCATTTCACTCCGGGTGTCAGGTAACAAGAATTTCATCTAGTTTACTTCTAGGAGCGTTTCTAAATTTTCTGTAATCGTAAATAAATTTCAATTTTACATAACACATATGAAATGAAACTGTGCGATATGCGTAGTAAACATACCTCATTATTTATTGCACATCTCACTGATTTGTCTTAGATTTTTATCTCATTCAATATTTAATCAGGTATATGTGGCACTACTTGACTGAAATATGGCGCAGTATCACGTACAAGCAGTGTATGACAAACACCGCAAACTTTAGATGGTCTTTGCTTCGGTCCACTATTAACGACGTGCGAGAGACACGACGGACAAAATATATGACCGCAATGACGACAATGATTCTAAAGAGAAGAGTGAGTCATGTTATAACGAGTAATTGCCTTTACAAATGTTAACTCATCAATTTTAGTGACCCTCAATTACCGTACCTTTTTTTTTCTATCTACAAACGGTAAACGGCAGCCACTACATTCTTCTATATCTTCTTCATGCTGCCATCTCACCTCGCTATCACCTTGTCTTATACTTTCTAATTGTACCTAATAAATATAATTTCAAAATTAAACTATTGAAAATTACTTGGTAGTTGCCTTACTTACCTGCAAAGTTTGAGATAATTGAACAAAATCTTTTTGAACAGTTTCGCTTGTATCCAATTCTCGTTGTAGGCTAAGCACCCTTTGTCGTAATTCAGCTACAGCTATGTCAGCTTCTTTTTTCTCTTTTAACGTTTCTTCCAAACGTTTTTCTAAGATTTCTAATTTCTCTTCTTTTTCCGCTAAAGCTCGACGATATGCTTCGAATTTTTCTAATTGTGATCTGAAAATCGTGTGAAAATCAATTTAATTTTGTACATACTAAATATGGAATAATAAAAAGTCTACTTGATATTACTTGAGTTTGTTATTTTCACTTGTAAGAATTGAAATCTGATGTTCTTTAGATCTAATTTCTTGGTCCATTTGCTCACGATATATTGTCATTTCGGATCGCAAAAATGCTTCTTTTTCTTGTGCAACTTCTTGAGCTACCCTAGCTGTGATAAGATCTTCACGCATTTTAAGAAGTGTAATGTGTAACTCCTCAACGTCGTTTGGCATGTTAATACTTTCACTTTGAAGTTGCTGGGAGTGCTTACTGTGCTTTCCAACGAGATTTTCATTTTCTTTTTGAAGTCTGTAAATACAAAGCTACATCTTATATACGTCAGACGGAAAATTTGATAAAAACAAGAATCTGCTTCTTGATGAGAATAAATGTTGGTAATATGATATCATACTCATTCAGATGCTTCTGTACTTCTTCTCTGCGTTCCGTTAATCTTGTTAATTGTTCTACCATACTCTGACGCATATGGTCAAAATTTCTTTTGAGTTCATTTAATGTTTGCTGTGCTGATTGCGATGTAATTGTTAATTCTGCTACTTTAATTTTATGTTCTTCCTTTTTCTCATTCCATTTTTCTTCCATCTCCTTTCTAAACTCTACTTCTTTGGCTAAGTCTTCTTTTTGCGCTTGTAACAACCGATCAGAGTCTAACAACTTTTTTTCCAAGTCTTTAACATTAGTTTGAACTTTAACTAGCTGCGCTTCATAATTTGCACACATATCACATGCAGGTTCTCCATTACTATTTTCTTGTCTATTTTGCTGCTGAACCTCTTTAAACTTTTGCAATTCGCTATCAGTCGATCTCAATTTCTCTTTTAAAGCTTTAATCTCTTCTTCCAAGGGACCAACTAACGATCTTAATACTTCTGCGTCTTCTTGTGCCTATTAAATAAATTTTTAGTTATTATAAGCTGCAGCAAATTTAATTTGATAATGGAGTGATCGAGATGATAGCGTATGCTGCAGATGAACAATGAAAATGTTCCATGCAATCTAAAAGCTTACGTACATATTTCTTTACCTTCCGCATACTCTCTTCAAGATTATCAGGGCCTAATGATAAACTATCTGCACCCAACTGTGATACAACCTTGCGAGCTAACGATTTAGTAACAGTGGATAATGAAATTTGTGGCCCATCCACCGGTGGATCTCTTTCCAATTGTGATTTCAAACAAGAGTTTTCTTCTTGTAACTTTGAAATCATCATATTTAATCTATTCAGTTCTGCATCTAATTGCTTACGAGAAAAAGTAGTTTCTTCTACAGTTTCATGTATTACTTGTTGCAATGATGCAATTTCTTCTTGAGCTTTTCTTTTTTCTAGAAGAATATCATTTTGAATTTTCAAATCTGCAACAACTAATTCACTTTTTGATTCATCAAGCTCTTTTCGTAATCTATTATTCTCTTCTTGCAAATTAATATTGTCTTCTATTTTTCTTTTTAACTCCACTGTAAAAAAGAAACAAAAGAAATAAATCAAGTACAGCACAATAATTTCAATTACAAACCTTCTTTCTGAAGATACAACTCCTTCATCTTAGCCCGTTGAATATCGAAATCATCTCTCAATTTCATATTCTCAGCTTCCAACCTGTTAACCTTAGTTTGCAGGTCCTCTAAAAAACGAAAAATAAAATTATCTTTGACAAATCAATAAAAATTACTGATAAGCCAGATGGCAATAACATCGATAATTAGTCACGTAGCACACTGAGCGAATTATTCAACGTCAAAATTCAATAAATACAAGCGCCGATGACCAGTTGATTGGATCATGAAACCGAACGAGCGACACACGACTTAATATAGCGAACAACACGAAGAATACCGCATTGCGGTGCCCAAGTGAAAATTGCCAACTCGTTATTGAGTCAATTGCCATTGTTTTTCACGACTGTCATCGACGTTAATATCGCCTATCTATGCGAAACGAGCGTACGATTTTGGCCGTCAAAAACGGTCTTGTCTCTCTTCCAACTTACCGTCGCTATCGTCCTTCACGGAGTTGGATTCCGCTGAGTGAATCTCCATCTTAATTTCTTCACGGGAAAACAGACTCGGGAAAATGAAATGCACCGATAATCGAGCCCGTTAAGTTTTCCCTTACTCGGCTGATGGATCGTCACCGAGATACGACGTTCGAGGGCGATTTTTCAGCAACGTCATCGCGAACGCGCGTTAGCCGCCACAGACATCTCGCACGCGACGTCTTCCCCGTCGAGAAGCACGTGAGGATTACCCGTACAAGAGTCAACTATTTCGTCGGTTAACACTGGTGCGATCTCGATGAAATTCGCGAGCTAATTCGCGTTTTACGCGAGATGTTTATCAATTCTCGTAATCGTCCGCGAGCTGTGCACGTAAATTATTAACTCGCCGTGAAAATAGAGATTCCGGCGGTCGTTACTTTTTCATGCCGCGAGAAAGCGCTGCTTCAATTTTGTCGTGTGTTTTTAATTAAAAAAAAAAAAAAATACGGATCACGAAAGGGTTGCAACTCAAAAAAACTGTTGTAAATGTGCTTTAATTGGCACCACTTTGCGAGCTAAAGAGATTGAATTTGAGAAATGATTTTAAATCGATTTTAGACTTTGTCCAAAATCTCGTTGTGTCCAATTCGATCGTGACTCACGACTTCACGAGGATGTTTTAATTCACACATGTTTGCCCCCTCTCTATACTCGCTTACCGCGAAGCGACTGGGGAAGACGCTTGTTTTTTTTGTTATAAGACTGACGGCTCAAGATATTGTGACGTTTGTTTTGGAGTGAAAGCTAAGTTTGACTGGATTTCGAAGATTATTTCGACCTGATTGAGAAAATAATCGATCGACCATGTGTTCCGTAGAAAACGATTCAGTGGTTAATACCGGAGATCAGAACAAAGACGTTCAGGATGCTTTTGGATGCTCAAGGTACGCAGCATGATAACAATACGTCAGTAGTAACGTTTTTTTCGTCTGTTTTTTCCTCAAGAGAAATCATGATAGTCATATCGTGATAAGTTATTTTTATAATTCTCGGAATTTAATAATTTAGATTAAAAACAAAATAACAATTTTCATAACAATGAATTGAATTTTACAGAAATAGTGTCAGTCCGATTATCGGACCGATACAAAGAGCTCCCACTAATAAATACGATGCATATTATAACATGAAACATGCCAAGAGGGGTATTGCAATTATTTTTAATCATGAATTGTTCAATATCAGCCATTTGAAGCCTAGATCAGGCACCAATGTTGATTGTGAAAATCTTATCAATGCCTTAAAAGATATTGGATTTGAGGTGAATCATTTTCACAACTCAACTCACAAAGATATAGTAAAAACATTGGAGAAAGGTAGAATTATTAACAAAGTCATTAATCATATAAAAACTAGTAATCAACTACAAAACTCATTAATGTACTTCTAATTGCAGTGGCTGAAATGGATCATTCTCAACATGATTGCCTAGTAGTAGCTGTACTTAGCCATGGTGAATTAGGAATTTTATATGCTCATGATGTTGCCTATAAGGCTGATACTCTATGGTCCAATTTCACTGCCGATAAATGCCCAAGTCTTGCTGGTAAACCAAAATTATTCTTCATTCAAGCTTGTCAGGGAGACAAGTTAGATTCTGGGGCCACTCTGAAAGAGCGTACAGAAACTGATGGTCATCCACCCCCTACAACTTTCCGTATTCCAAGCCAAGCTGATTTCTTGATTGCTTACTCTACTATACCAGGTAAGTTATATTTATTTACTTAATTAATTTAAAAATGATGAAAAATGTTTTTTGATAATTCCAGGATATTATTCTTGGAGAAATACTACTAGAGGTTCTTGGTTCATGCAAGCATTATGCTTGGAATTACGTGAGAATGCTTTCAAATTGGACTTATTGACTTTACTTACATTTGTATGTCAAAGAGTTGCTCTTGACTTTGAATCTAATACTCCTGACAATATTACTATGCATCAGCAAAAACAAATCCCATGTATTACATCAATGTTGACTCGTCTAGTGAAATTTGAAAATCATAAGAATGGAGTATAATGGCAATTTTTCATAGTATTAATTTGAAAGTACTTTTTACTGGTATATTCTGCATTTAATATATATTTTTGATGTAATAGTGGTACTCTCTCAACTTTTTGAGATATGTTACTATATATCAAATTTTCCCAGATTGCATTTGTTATCTTAATCATATATTGCTAGTAAACTATCTTACATCGTAGAAATTTTGTCTACATATTTCAATATACTTGTTGTTAACGAAAGTACTAATTTTTAGTACTGCAACTAAAATTGAATATTATTCACATGATTTGAATTTTGATTAATTCTATAGCTTCTGAAATTTCATTTGAAAACAAGATAACTACATAATTAAAAAAAAGTACAAATACAGCATGGATAAAAGAAAAACATTCTGATAACAAATACTTTCTTATTGCTCTTCTACAAACAAAAATCATCATGCATTTAACTGTAATGTGAGACAAGTTCTCACTATAAACTATTTTATAAATCTAGAATACTTTTTGATGTGTTTACAAAATAGGTAAATGGGTAATGGAACAATGAGTGGAGCATTGAATGGAGGATTGTAGTAGATTTTTGAATTATCAATCTATGTATTTTAAAAATATCTTAATATTTGTAATTGAATGTGAAAAAGCGGCCCTATGCAGAACAAATAGTGCCTAGAAAATTTGTAATAAACTGTGAGTGTCATGTTCAATTATCCTTGATCAGTATCGTGTCTAAATGCACTGCCAATCACAATCTGCATTTAAATTTCAAACAATCAAATAATCCAGTTCAATACCAGAATGTAACAGTACTATGTAGAAATCAAAGGAAGTGATACTCATGTTTATAAAACAAAAGTGATATTCATTGTCTTTCAAACATGACTTATGACTGTGTATCTAAAAATATATTTGGATAGCTTTTTGGCTCTTATATGTTTTATAAAAAATATTTGTAATACAATTGCTTCTATGTATCATCAAATTTTACATAATTTAGCATAAATTGCTCAATGAAATATTTTGCACTATGTGTTGTGATAAATTTAAACATGCACAAAATACTTAAGAACGTCTACAATTATAAAGAATTAAAAACATCGATGTTCTACTTGCCATAATTTACAAGCTATTAATTATTTTATCATATCTTAATAAAAATAAAATTGTAAATTTTTATTAGCTACGTGAAATGATTGAATATAAATAAAAATGAAGCAATTAATCCATCTTTATTTTGATCCTCAAACCTTGACATTTTTGTGAAAAAAGGGTTGTTTAATTGAGTACTAATTTTAGCAGTGTATAAAATAGTATATTTGACCTGATATTGTAATTAAGCTTTTCGATTACACAGTAGATTGGCCCCTTAATATTACAACAATTATTATTTAATACTTATTTCCTAACTTCATTAAGGTACTTGTCCAGGTATAGTAAATACAGTTTCTCTAAAAACAGACTGTGCTCTTCCAGGAGCAGTGTATGGACGAACGAGTATGTGTTCCGCTTGATCCTGCTTATCATCTAATCTTACAGGATTCAAAATTAAATCTGATGGTTTTGAAGTTTCGACGAGCTTATCGTTGCTGTTAATACAATTGCTACCCTGCGGCATGTCATCAAGTTCGGTGAGTAAATTCTCCGTTGACATCGGAACTGTCTTATTTTTTCGAGAGAAAAAACTTTTTATTTTTTCACTGCTAATGCCTAAAATATTTATTGAAAATTAATTACATAAAAATAATGGAATAGATATCTCTTAGAAAATTTATTTACCATTTTGAGATTGATGAGAGGTATTAGATTCAGCCTATTAAAAAGTAAAAATATTTTTATTTATTTTGTTATATCATTTACTAGATATAAATATATATATATGTATACAATCCTTAATAGTTTTACCTTTTTTAACAATTCTCTGACTGGCTTAAAGGGATTAGAGTGAATAGATGCTCTTGATGGGGAATATGTAGTCTTATCAATAGCATTTTGTCTTTCAAACAGTCTTTCACTGGTAAAAGTTTCAGATTCTTTTACTCTACTATTGAGAGTGACATAATTCTTTAGTATTGTATCTAATAGCCATCTAGAACAGTGGAAAATCATTTTTGACTAAATATCATTATTCAACATACCAGATTGATTAACAATCACTTTTATTCTACCCACTTATATCCATTTGTTATTCCATTAGAACTGTTTTTTGATTTATTTCTTTCCTCAAGACTAGAACAAGTTTCAACTCTAGTTGGGCATTTTTGAGAATTGGCAACCTGCTCCACATCTAAATTTTCTACTAAATCCAACTCATCTATCGATCCACTTAAATCCTGTTTGTTGGCTAATCTATATAAGTAAAATTTCAGGATTATTTTAATGTTAATTAAAAATAAATAAAATTAAAAATACAGTTACAAGACAACACATGGTGCATATTATTATTGGTGCTGAATTTTGTATAAAAATGTGAATTTGTGAATATAGATATATATTAAGCTATATGAACGAACTGTTTTCTTACAACAACAATGGTTTTCCTGAAATATGTCTGTGAGAAACTAATTCACCAAATACAACTCTATTTTCTGTAAGACGGGAAATATCGCTAGAGTCCACCACAAATATAACACCATGTATCTGAAATATACATAAGACCAAAGAAATATTGAAAAGCTAAATTATATCAATTTTCAAGAGCACCAGGTATGAATTACAAGGAACATTAAGATAAAAATGTAAATCTCATAAATATTGCAAATACTTACATCGTTGTAATACTTTGGCCATAAAGATCTGATTTGCGAACTGCCTCCTATATCATAGATTTTTACAGAATAAAGCTTATATTTTAGTGTGACTGTATGGAAACCCATGGTTGGTAGTACATTATCATCAGCATCTACATCAGAATAATATTTGAATTCATAAATGTCAAATAACCTTATTGAGAGCAAATTTTTAAATGTACAACACTTACTTCCTTGTATGTAATTTAAAATTGAAGTTTTCCCTGAATTATCTAAACCGGCAATAAGTAACACGATAGTTCTGAAAAAAATCATTGTCAAAAATACATAAATCTCAGTAACCTATCACGTCACCACTTACTTATCAGAATCACGTCTCTTCGGAATTATTTTCACTAAACATCGAACGCAATTCCCCATTTCGTTTGTAAATTCAAGAAAAAATCATTGATCCGACATAATTTTATGTAGAAATTTTCGAGTTGTCATTTGAAGCATCATAAGAACGATGTTTGTTTACAGTTGAACCAGTCAAACCGATTAGCTTATCTCACCATGCTAACCTCGTCATACAAACAAATGTTTGGTGTACCACCATTAAACATTACGGCTACTATGATTGCAACTGTATGAGGGAATTATCTCAGAAAATTATGTGAAAATTCGCAAGAATTACATTTATACATATTTTTTCATTACATATTGCAAAATCTGCAGATATGATTTCATCAAAACAATTTCATAACAATAATCAAATTAATAAATTTTTTATTCTCAATATTTTACTTTCTGATTTCGTTCTAAATTCTTTAGAATGGAAAAGCCAAAGATTGGGTACCAAACCAGTGAAAAATACAGAATTCTAAGAACAGTAAAAATCGACCGATCGATATCGCGAGCTTACACGATCGTTAACGATTTTGCATTCGATTTTTGAAATTACGCGGGCAACAATTGTACTACACACGTATCGCGCAATGGAGTGCTGCGCTCTATTTTCGTTCTTATTTCATTTTTTATCCTACGTTACGATACAGGTTCGCGGAAACTCCATCCTCAATCCTCGACACGGTCTCTCGCTCGCGCGTTTCGAGAAGGGGGCCCGTCACTAGCGAGAAGACCGAAAAACGGGGTACCGTCGGTACCGATTGACTTTTTCACTCACAGCCGTCCCAATTCGACGAACGGAATCTAACGTGCGTGCTTGTGTGTGTGCGCTATCTCGAGTTCGCACTTTGCAGTACCGCCTACGCGTGAATTAGGCGTTCTCTCACCTGCCCCGCAATTTGTCTAGGTGTGCGTGCGTTTTGGGTGTCATCGCACGCGCCCCTCCGGTGCCTCGTTAACGCGTTTTAAAAATATATCGATGTGTGTTTTTCGCCATAACCGACGAAGTTAAGGTGCAACTTGTAATACAATACGATTGGTTAACTCGCGAATAACGTTGAATTCCGATTACACCGATCGCAACTTGATTTGCAAAATTTTCGCATTTACTAATGCGAAATAACTTGGAATACGTTTGAGACGTGGTTTCGCGTGGTATGTAGTAATCGGTAAGTGCATATTTTGAATGAAGCGAGACTAACGATCTTGTCGCAGGTCCAGGTTACGGAACGTCAAAATACGATATGAGCTTAGCGAAATTGGAAACTGTCGCGGTTTGGACGGGTCTTGACAGGCCATCGTATCGACGACAGAGAAACCCGTGGGTCTGAGGATGACATATCACCGTCATTTATTACGAGAGTAACGATAAGTGCACGGGATTAGCCATTTTTTCCTCTTTCAAGCTTTTCTCACATCGCCTCTCGCGCAATGAAATACTTTCACTGGATATGCTGCCTGCTGTGGGAGAGTTTGCCATCTCTCACTGCTTTCCCTGTATCATCGACAACCCATTCAGGTTTGTCAATTCATCGAATGATTCATTTTGACAATAGCTTTAACACTGTTCATTGGTATATTCAGATGATGGTCATGTTTATGATTCATGGTCATGGGAGCAATACTGGATTAGTTATACTATCGGTATCTTCAGTGTTACCGCCACAGTTCTTACTCTGGCAGGATGCTTGTGTTGTCGACGACATAGGAAACCAAAAGGATTTCAGGTGATTACTATTTGAGTAAAAGTTTTATAACCTCGTTAAGGTATCTCACAGTCTAAATATGTTAAGAGATAATCACTGTCTGTCGATTTCTTCCCTATATAGAACAAAACAGGGAATTGCAACGAGGTAAACAATAATTCATAGGTTATTCTTTGCTCGTACTGCATTTATCGATGAATTTGTTTTACATTAATACAGTATGGTATAAATCAGTAGAATTTTAATTTTCATAATGGTATGTTGGTCCAGCAGACCGATCATGAGTAAAAGAATATTTTGGGTACCTTATTTTATCTCATTTTTGTAGACAATTGTAAGGCTAATGGAAGATGTCAGTAATTCGATGTTGCATCAAATATCATTACCAAAATTAACTATTTCAGAATTTAATTTGCAACATTGTTGTAGGAATTCAAAGATGGAAGTACTCCTGGACACGATAGGTCTTTGGAACATATGCAAGGAGTGGAACTGGAAGTGCCTCGTACGATATCTTTGTCCGAAACAGTGCAATTCGAGCCAATAGCAGTGGAGCATATTCTACGAGAGCAGAAACTACCGTTGAAACCTAAACCACCGCCACCGTCTCCGTCGATGTTTTTAGAGGACCACGATCAAGACCGTTCAATTCTACAAGAGACCTGCAAGGATTGGTTCAATGCCACAGAATATCA
Source organism: Goniozus legneri (assembly GCA_003055095.1). Classification (NCBI taxonomy): domain Eukaryota; kingdom Metazoa; phylum Arthropoda; class Insecta; order Hymenoptera; family Bethylidae; genus Goniozus; species Goniozus legneri. The sequence goes on from NCVS01000088.1 coordinate 222,635, forward strand.
CATACCACGCGAGAAACTAAAATACCTTCGTGAAATCGGCCGTGGGTGGTTCGGCAAGGTTGTCGAGGGCCACGCCGAGCTCAACGACCTCAAGGTCGCACCCAAAACCGGCAATGTGGTCGTAAGGATCCTGACGGAGGAGGCCACAACGAATGAGAAAATTTGGTTCCTCGGTGAATCAACGCCGTACCTGAAATTACGACATTCGAACATCATGAAGTTGTTGGGAATCTGCCTGGATACGGATCCGTATCTTCTGCTCTTCGAGTCGTGCCCCGCTGGCGATCTGAAGAGTTTTCTGCTGTCCAACGGTGATGCAAAATCGCGTGAAGCGCTCGTCAAGGAGAACCTGCCGATACGAATGGCAGTCGACATCGCCACCGGGTTGCAACACATGCACGATCATGGATTCGCTCACACCGATTTATCGGCACGAAATTGCCTCGTAGGGCCCGATTTGTCAGCGAAATTGGGCGACTACGGTACGTGCGTGGAAAAATATCCGGACGATTATTACATCGTAGGTGACCGCGCGCTACCGATCAGATGGTCGGCACCGGAAAGTATCGTTTACACCGATTCGACGATCGAAACGCGCGAAATAACAACTCAGGCGAACATATGGAGTTACGGTGTCTTGCTGTGGGAGATTTTTAAATGGGGAGAGAGGCCTTACAATGATAAGAGTAACGAGCATGTAATTCAAATGCTTTTATCACTGAGATCTGCTTCGACGAAGACTGATGCGATGTTGCTTAAAGATCGACAAGAAGATTTACCGGCTAATGTGTTTCAAGTGATCGAATTATGTTTACAGTTAGATATGAATAAGAGGCCGTCGCTGGACGCGATAAGGCGGGCATTGTTGAACGAAAGAATCGAGGAAGATTTCGAACAGCGATGGGAGAATCTTAGACCCAACACGTCCAAGTTTCTCGCCCGTAGCGCGAGTCTGCAGAATTTACGTGGTAGTATTGACTCCGAATGTTGGCCAAGCTTTGTGGAAGAGAAGCACTCTGGGACGCTCGGTGCAGCTTTTCGTTTAGGTCCATACGATCCAGTGAAGAATTTGCCGGATGTTGTTAAAGATTTGCACGAGTCAGGATCCGAGACCGAGGAAGAGAGTTGGCGTGGAAGAGTCGAACGTGGAGCTTACACAGAAAAGGTGAAACAAAAATCAAAATCTGTAGCGGATCTGATGGTACTGGTTCATATAGATTCCGATTCCGATGCCGAATTGTCAATCGGTCCTCAAAGTATCAGCGACAAATCGAAAAAGAAGCGATTGCCAACGACCGGCAGCGACAGCGACCTCATAAGCGCAGTTCTCGCCGACGAATTCGACGAAACTTTGAAGAAACTCCGTCATCCGCTTCAGAATAAGGCTGCGCGCAAAACTGACGTCAGCGAAAGCACAGATAGGCCAAAATTGCTCACTCTAACAACCGATCAGGGTCACACACCGATATTGAGATTATCACTGGACTCTTCCACTCCAGCGCCGAGCAGTCAACAGATCGACGCGGAAACCGCAACAGAGAGCTCGCGTACTAGCGAGCACGTACTGCGACTGTTTTCGAAAAGCAACCAAGATCTCCCTCTGTTCCGATACGTCACCAATAACGAATTATCCGGCTCGACCGGCGATACCAGCAGTCCATTTGTAGATAGCGAAACTAATCAGTCATGTACATTAGGAAATCAAAGTAGCGGTAATCAGAAGATCGATAAAGGCACGACGATCGACGTCGATCTCTGGAACGACGCATTGGAGTCTGCGCTCGAGCATAAAGTACCTGGCTTCTCGGCCGAACTCGAGTTCAACGAGTTTGACGAAACGTTCGCGGGTCAGAAGGACAGCAACTCGACACCTGAGCTCGTTGTCACGCTCGCTTCGGCCCCGGGAACGCCTCAGTCCGGTGGAAATTATTCCATGGGGAACGCGGATGATTCCAACAACACCGACGATCTCGAAATGGAGGAGAAAGAGATGCCAAACGCGGACGAGGACGAACGAAAGCGGTTATCGACGCCGGATGACGAAAGAAGCTCGGACTCTGGATTCAGGGATAAGGAATCATGCGAAGACGAGGAGAGTCCGTATCCCCCTCCGTCCAATCACACATCCACGGAGACTACGAAAACCGCGGACTCCGTCACCGAGGACGAACAGCTGCGAATTCTGTTCGAGCTCGACACGATCCTCGATGCCGAATATTACTCTACGATGCCGGATTCCGATAAATCGGGCGACGAATTATTTAACGTTCAAAATTTAGATAATGCGGTAAATTTAGACAAATCTCGTGGTACTTATGTTATCGAGGAAGTCGAAGATCTCGAGAGCGAGCGAAGCGACAATTTCAACGTCGATACGGACACGAAAAACAATAACGAGCATAGCGACGAGTGGGAGAGTGAAAGTAAGAACGAAGATTTGAGGCCGCGCGAATTAGTTTGCCACGCTGAGTTAATTTCCGATGCTTTGTCGGACGATAAAGCGCCTTCGAGAGATACGGATAGAGAGAACAATGATTTGTCAGTCGATAACGATTCGTCGAACCTTCAGGAATTGGAACACTGGATGCGAAAGGATTACGAGAACGAGGATGAAGATAGCTCGACCGTAAGTTTGCGAAGTGATAATTCTTACGTTTCGTTTAGTTTGGAGGAAGAGTACATGAACGCGATTAGGAACGAGCTCAAAGAGAAACTACCGAAGGCTCAGATGCCAGTAGTAGAAGCTGTTGAACTTCACGATGACGAGAAATCAGTTATTCCCAACGATGTTGAAGTCAAAAGTTGGGAAGAGGAGGAGAACGAGGGAACGAATCAGGGTAGTGGAATTGATATTGCAATAAGGTAATTTTCATCTATGTAATATCGAAGAATTAATGATTTATTGTTACAAAAAAAATTCAGTTTGAATCTTAATTTTAGGTACAACATATACGGAACTCCATTAAGCCCAATATTGGAAGAGCGTGAGAGTACATTGACTTCGGAATCGTTAATATCGAATTCCAGAGACGCTTCATTTGACTCCAAAGCTACGGCACAATCCGAGGATGTTTTAGTTGTCGATACTCGAACGAACGAGATGGTACTACTCGAGGGGGTTCAAGATCGTTTGAAAATCGAAGAGGACGATCGCGCCGACACGACGAACGAGGAAATGTCGGAGGATGAAAATACGGACTATAATCCTGTGGTCGCTCATTCGCACGAGAACTCACATAGAATATCCGGATGTGGCGGGGCTCCATTGCCGAGTCCTGAGGAGGAAACCAAGTGGCAGCAGTTACCACCTCCGTATCCGCTTCCTCCCCTGCCTCACGAAGATGACTTGATTTCAACCAGTTTTGGCAACGACGGTGGTTGGGAGAGCCCAGACGAGGATGGAGATCCTGATGAAGACGAAGACGAAGACGAAGAAGAAGACGAGGAAAATAGTTCTAGTTCTGGCGAATTCGTCTGGAAGGTATGTCAACTGACTTTCTAGGATAATGCGTATTTATGTGAAATTTTTATTAAAAATAAATAATTTTAGCGATACGATGAACCAAATGTAGAGGAAGTGCAGATTAGAAGTACTACGAACAATGACGAAGAATCTAGAGAAAGTGGAGATGCTGATGATCAAATGGAAGGGGAAGATGATGAAGAAGAGGAAGAATTTACACCTTCTGCATGGAATGCTACATTGGTTCCACATCGGTCGGCTTTAAGATCTCCGGATAAAACGCAAAAATCTGGGGATCAGAAAAAGAGTGTATGGTTTAAAAAACAGCGATATCATTGTGTATACGAATATCCCAAGGAAACCGTGTCCTCGTATGATAATAATCAAGGTGAAACAACAACAACGTGGACCCCAACATCGTATTCTGGTAAATATATTATTCGACTTTCTAGAAAATTTTAATAGAAAGAGGTAATGGCTAGTTCTTGTTGTTTAGAATGGGAAGATATGATGGATGAGCCAAGACTAGATTTATATTCCTTGGATTATGATGATACAAATCATACAGGTATTTAATACATAATTAAAATACATCAATAATTTACTCTTGTTTTCACATACAACTGGTACAGAATCTTGTGTTTCTCGTATCAACTTTCTGCCATAAAAATTTATTCTATACTACATAAACATTTTTAGGAGACGACGAATTCTATGTAAGCAGTTCAAACAGACCATTTCAATTTCAATCGACTGATAGTAAATACGTTAGTCAATTTTTTCCGGGAGCAAGTTCAACGTCCAATCAAGTAAACAATCAGGACCAGGATTGCAATAGCAAGCCTCAAGAGCAACCAGATGAGAAAATTCAATCGAGTGAATCTGAACAAATGGAGTCGCAATTGGGTAAATTGCGACACACCCGAGATAAGTTGAAATTGAATTTACCATTATCAAACGGTACGTCGGCAATATCATTGGTTCCTGTGAAACAAATTATCGACGATGAAGGTGAAGAAGAAGTGGTGGATTCAAATGGGTCGGAAAAGGTGGATAATGCGAAACAGGTGGAGGACCAACTTATCTTACCGAAAATGCTGGATAATGAAAATTTACCAGAGGTGCCTGATGATAATGTCCACAAACAATTGAGTCCTGAACAGCCTTCCGCAGAAGCACAGTGTGATAATCGAAAAGATATTAAATGAAATGATATGGCCCAATCTATAAACATAATATTTTAGAATTTTGTAGTGATGTTTCGAAAAAGAAAAGAATAGCCGAAGTCCGTCCGAATTAATCTCATTGCGAAAGCACAGTAATTGCTCTCATCGTTTAGAATATAACTGTGTTAATCTGCAAGGGTGTACATATTAGTAATATATTAAATATGCCAATATATATAGACTATTACGATTCTGTTTATTAATTTTAAAATGGGTTGGCATGACAGTGTATACTTAGTATATCCCTACAGAAAAATTTGTTTTATAAATATTTTATCTTTCTTTTTTAAATTCTGTTTCTACATTTTTGTGATGATAATTACGGCGGCATTTAGAGATGACAGAAATGTAAGGAGTTGTAAGCAATCGCTGGACAACTCTTTCAATCAATAAATAATTAGGTTTAATGTATATATACTCGTACAGTATAGCGCAACGAAAGTGTATAAATTTTATAAATTATTTGCGCGAAAAGTATTTCTCTGTATATAAATTTAATACTTATGCAGTAAACAGAGTACGTCTCAAAATTACGCATAACAAGGAATTATTTGATCTTGAAGGGTAGTGAACAATTGAAACTATTATATTAAAAATATCAGGCATAACCAGAACCGCCACAAATGATTTTATCATGCCTGTATATATTATTTGTATCTTTATACTGACAGTAGTGCCTATGTAGGATACCAAAATTATAATTTAAATTTGAATGAAATTCTTGGTTTTGGTGCAAATGAATCTCAGTAAAATCATATAATTATACAAATAAATATTCTCATTTAGTGCACATTTTTTAAACTAAGAATTTCATTAAAGTTTAAAGTTATAATTATTGATTAGGTGTCGGAACATTGGAACACTATCATTCACAATGTACACAGTCTAGAGTACGTCCATTCGGCAATATAAATTTAAGAAATGTACAATTGGAGCTAGGAAAATATAGTATTTTCAAGTATTAAATTCATAAATTTTTTATAAAAATATTTATAGTAAATAATATATCATATAATTGTGATAATTGTATAAGTTTTTTGTTGAAATGTCAAGTATATAAATTAAATTGAAGTCATTGTTCAGGTGTATATTTTAAAAATTTGTTATTTAAGTTTTTTATGAATTAAATATTATATTATTTTTAAATAATTATAATATGAAAGTGTCCCGAAGTTCAAAACCTAATTATAAATACTAACAGATGAGAAACGTTAGTCATTTGAAATAATTAAAGTAGTTGAAACTTACTTTTTACCATACTTGATGATTGAAATTATAATAGGTGATTTTCAACGAATTGAAAATTGTAGTTAGTTTAACAATCAATTTTACAAATTTGTATTTATATCATTACAAATATCTAAATTTGATCAATCGTCGATCTATTCTCAATACCTGTTTAGAAATTATTATTTTGATATAATTTATTATTCGGTTAACTTGGTCTGAATTTAAATGAATGAAAATGCAAACTAACACAATGCAAAGGTTACTACTAAAATATTTGTAACAAATAAACGAATAACATGAGATTTGAATAGTTGTTAAAAAATCGCATATCAAAGCCTTTTAATTCTTTCGTAGTGATCATTTTTTCACTGTATGTTAACAACAGGTTCATTTATTACATTTAATTCTTTGTATTAAGTTCCGTTAAAATGAATACCGCCAACGTTAAACTATATTTTATGTTTGTTCAACATGTAATTTTGTTAGTGGTAATTTATTTTAAATTAAATATGAAAATTCTTAGGTTGCATTTGACGCACAGTAATATTTTTTTCAATAAACCGATTGTTGCAACAAGTATTATCAGTGCTCTCTATTATACATGCCAGTGTATGAGAATGAAATAATATAAAGAAATTGATCCTTGAAAGCAACGAATATATATAATTAATTTCTCCTTAACAAGCCATGCCGATCCTTTGTATTTTAAACTTCTTTCTAACTTGGGAAAATCTTGGGGAATCAATAAATGTTATTAAAATAATAAGTGTATTTCTAATAAGTCATAAATTATATTTTTTTACATTAATTTATAAATCTTAAAAATTGTTGATTCTGAAATCTTTCGAAATGAAAGATCGGGATAAAACAATTTTGACGGGATCATAATTATAGCTAAACCCGTGTAACTGGTGCAGAAACCAATCGCGAAGACCAGAATGATGTGCTGCCCATGAGACTCGGGGAAGAGCTAGAAAAGTGTCCCAGCTTGACATTCTCAAGATTTTCGATATTTACATTGAGACAAACACCCACGCGATATCAACGTTAATGCCGGCGATAAATCTGACCACGTTCAGTTGCCAGACGTTTAGGTCTTATGTTTCTTTCACAAATTTTAATCTTGTGGGTAGTTTATATTAGTTAATTCCTTACAATCATCAATAGATTTAAAATGTTCAGGAAGTATCAATATTGTTTTATTTTCCACCTGAAACAAATAACTTGTCCAGGGTAAATTCTCATTTTCTTTATATTTTAGTTTAAAGCTGTCTTTGTGAAATGTGATAGTTTGTGTAGTCGATGGTCTTGGTTTCATTAAGACAATTTTGTACATTTTCTTATAATTAGTATAAATTCTAAGAGGATAGATTCTACATAATTTGAGAATTATTAAGTTGAAAATGATATAGCCCAGGGTAAATACCGCAGTAGTTATATTTTGATTTCCGTAAGTCATTTCTTTACCAGTAAATGGATGGTTAATGCCAGATTTTTCTTTCCACTGAAAGGATTCACGATTAAAATATAAATAAATTCCACTTAATATTGGGCACGCAGCCATAGCCATTACTGAATAAAAGCATCCTCTGACAAATTTATCTGATGCAGATTTATAAATCAGTGAATATTCACTGGTTATATTATCCATCTTTTTATATTTATCTTCAACTCTTGGATAGGTCCATAAATGGTTATATCTTTTTCCAATATAGTATTGTTTAATACTGGAGACATATTTTGATTTTTGAATCTTAGTAACAAATATCTTATTTAAAAGATGAACTTGTCTCAGAGCATGAATCATGATTAAATTTGCATAATTTGTAAATAAATATTTAAAATATAATTTTTATTCAATAAGAATACTCAATTTGTTTTATTATGCATACGCTCACGTGAATGCAACATAACCTGTTTCACATATGGAACTCATGTTTGGTCGGTTTCAATATCGGAAAGGTTCGGAGAAGCTCGTTGTTCGATTCTAGGAAATGTCAAACTATTGAAATCATGTATACGCGACTACTGTTTCATAACCTTTAATGTAGAAAACATTAAAATAGATTTTTTTTTAATTGATTTATTTAAATAACTCAATATGAGTACGAAAATTCCAGTTAAACCTCCTAGAGGAATAAAGTCGACGAAAGAAACGGTAAACTTATTATTAAATAGTTATTTTAACATTGGTGTGTATAAATCATTTGATTCATTATTTATTTTGATTGTAGAGTGGATTACTGATTTCTGTAATTAGAGCACTATCTGCTAGTGAAACTAATGAACAAAGAGAAGTTGAGAAAGCCAAACTCGAGAAAGAATACAAGCGAAGTGATTTGCGTCTTGATGAATTGGTTTCTTATCATGATCAAGATTTGACAGAAGTCATGGAGGTATGTTTGTGCATTGTAATCTATTAATAGGTTCATAAAAACTGCTATTAATAAATTTATCATAGATTTTCAGTGTCTTATCTACTAAAGTTACCACAGCTCGTGAAAAAATTCACGAAGTAAAGGAAAATTTAAATGCTTGTAAACAATTACTAAGATGTAAACACGAAGAACTAATGAAATTATGGTTGGAAGGTGTGGAACATAAGCATACCTTAGAATTATTAAATAACATGTAAGTAATAATAATAATAAAAGTATTTAATATAGAATGTTATACAATATTATAAACGTTTGAGACAAAAAAATATTATCAATGCATTAAAGAGTTCTAATTAGTATCTTCTGGATATACAACACCAAGTTGTTTCCGAATTTCATCTTCAAGTTTTGCAATCAGAAGAGAGGTGTTGTGTGAAACTTTGGGACTTTCAATTAAACCTAAAAAGAAAATAATTAGTTCTTAACACAAAATAATGATATAACGAATTACCTTTTTGTATACATTCTCGTGCTTCCATAGCTTCATATCTTAATCCAGTACTATTTATATAATTTAGAGGAAGATGAGGCTCTGGTAATGGAACATTAATACTGCCACTAGGCAGCTCAGCTTTGGGAGGACACCAGAACTGGGGTACTTTTATCATGCCTTTTGTTCCCATTATACATGCCTCATTGGTCAATTCAACCAGACCATTTGTTACAATTGTTGCTGTACGTGCTCCTTTATACACAAGAGTTGCCGACATAGATATATCTACTCCATTTTTGTTTAAGCAACCAGTTGCTGTGATTGTTTCTGGTTTTTCATCATCGAATACCAAGCATGCAAACTGAAGAGTATAAACACCAAGATCTAGAATTGTTCCACCAGATAAACTCTTGTCTCTGTTAAATATATAATTTATGTGAATATTTGATAATACATAATTCGAAAAAATAAATACATACGTGAGTCTTTCAACTGAAGTAAGATTAAATCCAAAGGGTACTATAACCTGATGAATATCTCCTAGGTTCCCACTTTTAAGTTCTTTCCTTATTGCATCATAAACAGGGAAACATCTACTCCAGATAGCTTCCATCAAGAACAATTTTTTAGATTTGGCTAAATTTATCAATTTACTAGTTTGTTTATAATTTATGGTCAATGGTTTTTCACAAAGCACATGTTTTCCATTATTTAACATTGTTTTTACAATGTCAAAATGCTGATGGTTCAATGTTCCAACATATATAATGTCTGAAAAGAATTTTTCATATGAGTAGGTATTATATATTAATATGAATTTATAAACTTGTAAATGATTAATATACCAATCTCTTTATCTTCAGCTAATTTTGCATACTGATTATATGCTGTTTTAATATTGTGAGTTTTTGCAAAATTCTGAGCCCTTGATAGATCCTGTGCAGCCACTGCTATTACCTGATGCTCTTCTTCTGGTAATGTGCGTAGAGCTACTACAAAGTCATGAGATATTTTTCCAGCACCCGCTATTCCCCAACGAGTTGTCATCTTAAACTAAATTTAATATTATTTTAATCAAATTGATAAAATATCCTGAGAAAAATGGCTCTTTTTGATAATAAAATTGTAGATTACTTATATACTAATTCACACTCCTATGAAAAGTAAATATCTACTTACTGTAATTTGACGGATAACAGTAATAGTAGTAGAAAATCTTTTTAATAAATTTATTGTTTAAATGACGAGTGTATGTTCACGTTTACATCATAATAAGCGCAGATTACTATTTTCTCGCTTTAAATAACAAATCATTATCACGGTACTTGACTTCTCAATGACCTTCAAACTTTTTTATGAGATAGCAAGATATTTATAGAAAATTGTAACTATCACATCATTCATAATCAAATTTAATAAAAATTTTTAATAAAAAAAAAAATTCTTACATTGTTATGTACAACGTATGTAAGTTTTAAAATCATTTTAAAACGTAAGTGTTTCTACATGTAATCAGTTTTTTTAATAATATAATAATAATTTAGAATATTATAATTAAAAATTTCTTTCGCAATTTTAGAAATTTGATCAAATAAGTTTTATATTTGATTAATATAGGGTTTATTTTTATTTTTTGCAATAGGGAATTTTATGGTTTAAGGTTCAAGTAATCTAGGGAAATCGAAAATTAACGTTCCGATTCCATTGTTTCTTCTTCTCTACACCTTCGTTATCGTATTTTCACGATAAAAGTCATACATTGTAAAACGTGCGAGATTTAGGAAATAAAAATGCTCGTGTCACGAATTATTAAAGGAGTTTCCCGTTCTGCAAATACTGCACTTGTTCCAAAGAGAACAATGATGGTTGGATACCCAAGAGAGCGAGTACCATTCCCAGTAAGTAGACATTCCGGCACTTGTACAATTATATAATTTGCGTATTTTCTCACTTCTACTATTATTTTTAAATACATGTCGTGTCTGAATGCACTAGAAGATTAATCTTTATTTTCTTGTGAAAGTTGGAAATTCTAATTCATGACTTTCAGTAATATGTTTCTACTTTTTAAAGAAATGTATAAATAACATTCCTAGGTATATTTTGTATTATAAATTGATAAATCAATCATTTATCAGTAATTATTTATACAGTATTGTTAATTAATATTGTCTAAATGAAGTATGCCAATTTGAACAATCAATTGCTTATATTGTAGTTTCAATCGCAAAATGCTGTATTGAGCTATGCGATAACGGAATATTAATCATATTCCATTCATATGTTGATCATATATGAATTTGGAATATTATTTGAAATTCCAATAAACAATCATAATTGCACAATCCAATGGAAACAATTATTGAAAATTTATTAATAAAATATTTTTGTTTCAGGAAAAGGTAGCACTTGGACTAGTCATGGTTTCTATTATTCTTGCGTACCCAATTTATGCTTTATCTCACATGAACGAAGCTCGTAGGCACAAGGGTGTTTTAAAAGATTAATAGATCAAATAGTTAATTTACAAATGGAAAACAGCAGTAAATATGTTGTTACTTTATGGCAATTATGGATAAAATTGTTAGTGAATCAATTATTTTACTTTCTTTGAAATAAATTATGTAATAATAAACATTTTTGAATTTAATCATTCTTCCCCAACAATATGAAGAAAATTGATAACTATCAATGTAAATGGATGATTCTTTATTCAAACATAGAGTACAAACCAGATATTAATAAAGAACAGTTTATGTGCCTTGAGCATACAAAAATATTTTTTTTAAATTGCTTACTTGAGTATATAATTTAACTAAATTCTTTAAACAAAGACAATTTATAATTGTCTATAAGCATCAGAGCTCTATTTCTAAACAGGAAAACAAAAATACTTACTGCAAAACCGATAATTTAATAAATTCAAGGTAATATTATTAACAATTAAATTCATTAAATCTGTTTTACTCCTATTGTTTATGTATACATTATATATAATTTTCTAAATATTTCGTGTATTCAGATTATTCATATGTAACACTTGTACTAAAACACTGACGAGAGAGAAACAGTATTTTTGTCCGTAAATAGTACAGAGTTGAAATGACGACCATGTGAAATCCATTTCGAAGTATGAACGATCGTCTCCGTCTCATTGAATTTCCTGTCTTATCCCATTTGCAGAGACCACAATCCATCTTACATGAAAATCATATCAAACTCGTCTATATCGGATATGGTCAAATCTGAAACATCGTCCATGTCAGCCGGATTGTAATCTCCACTATCATCACCAGAATCATCACCATCTCCTCCATCATCGTCGTCATCATCATCGTTGTCATCCCGATCATTTTGTTCGTTATCATCTGCATTGTCATCTGGCATTGCGTCAGCATTATCACCGTCTAATGAAAATAATAATTTAATTTCTAGACTTCAATAATATGTCTCAAAAAAATTTGCACGTGAAATTACCATCCGCATTATTATCATCAGATCCAGAATTCGATCCATCATCGCTAGCATCCAAGTCATCGTCATCGTCGTCATCCTCCTCCGCTTCGTCCTCGTCATCTCTTTTTCGACCAACGTCATACAGTCTTACACATGATTCTTGTATACTTTCGTAGTCACCATGGTTTTCTACCACAGCAATTTGCGTGTCAAATTTGTTACACGCTAAATCGTAAATACCTCTCTTAACGTCACAAGTTGCTGCAAGGAAAATTATTGTTATTATGAAAAAGTTGCACATTTATTTATTCCGTGAACTAGGCTGAACATACCAATATTACTATAATCCAAGGCATCTAATGTTTTGAAAGATGTAATATAATGAGCCCCTTCATCGTTATCTTGGTCTATTGGAAGAGCGTATATAATATTATTCACTGGAGAGAAAATGACGTCCATCTGATCGAGGCTTGGTATGGTTCTAAGCAAATGAAATGTTCGCAAATCCCAGACTTCAGTGTTTGACACTACTTCTGTTCCATTTGGATGAAACACGCCGTTCAAGGTCTGGTTCAATTTATCGAACTTATGAATTTCTTTCCCTGAGTTAACATCCCATAGTATGCCATCACTGAGAACCAATTCATCGTTCATGCTAGATGTAGCACGATTTTTAGTATATTGGTTCGAAATTGACGGCGTAAGAGTTGTTAATAATTTTCCAGTACCTATATCGTATATCTAAAACAAAAATATATAAAATTATCACAAAAAAATATCATTTTCGAAAAACTAATAAAAACAACATACTGTAGCGCTTTCTCCTTGAGTTCCAATTATTCTGTCCTGCAGTTTACCAAATTCAACATAATCTTCGTTTTCCAGAGGTAGTTTCATATCAAAAAACGTCCCAATACTCCAAAGTACCGACATAGGACTTCTCCATGCTGTCGATGTCAACAAAAGGGTACCTTTTTTGTTACTTTGCATACGATGAACATAAGCTTCGTGACATTGATATGTAGCTTCTTCAACACCAGTGTGAACATTGAACATTTTTACGTCACCGGCTACAGTCCCCAATAAAAGATATTGCTGGCAGTGCTGTAAAAATCGAAAGTAAAAACTGATTATTCATAATTACTATTAAATTGCATATTAACAAATTATCTACGTACAGAAAATATACAACAAGTAAATGAACCTTCCACATCGGTTGGTCGGAAGGATTTAACTGGACAAAAACGACTATAAATATGTCTCCTATCTAATCTTCTGCCATCAAAACCCAGTGATCTTCTAGTGAGTCTCACAGTGACATTCGTTGGGATAGAATTTTTTGTACAAGGGTCTGGACATTTATGTGGTCTGAAACAAAAATCAAATTAAAATTATTAATCATTTTTAATTATTAAGTTGAAAAGTATTTTTGCTTATTTTATACGTACTCGAAAAGATTGAATTGTGGACATGTGACCATCGGATTTTTACAGAGAGCATGTTGGTTCGTTAAATATTCGGTGATAATAGAATCTAACGTAATATTGGATAAATTTGTTTTTGTCACACCAGAACCTCCACTAACATCTGGATCTCTTGAAATTTGTTTTTGTAACGATCTACACGTTGTTTGTTGGAATGGGGATTGGCAAGCCAATTGTGAACCACTCTGAGCTGGTTTATCTAATTGAACTGCTTTCCTAAAAACAGATTGAAGATGTTTAATAAAAAAAAATACATAACATTCTAAAATAAAAAATATCAATATAACTTACTTTTGGTTTATTTGTAATTTAATTGGCTGAATAGCATTGCTAGAATTAGTATTGAGACGTTCCCCCAAATTCATTCGTATAGAATTAGTTCCAGATATGGAAGGTGAACCTGAGCTATTACCGGAATGTGAAATAAATCGAGAGGAAGAAGTTGGTGTAGTATTATTACGACAACTCAATTCTCTCTGATTGCATCTACTAGTGTTGTATAAGTTAATTGGTGCCGCAGGCGAGAAACCATTCCTTGTCTATAAAATTGCAAAAAATATCATTAAACTTATGCATTCGTTAATATTATCGTAAATAAAAATAAAATTTGTATTTACTGCGGTAGTAGCAGGACTTCGGTAAGTAAAGGGCTGGTATGATGTAACTTGTTTCATGACAGCAGAATTATCTAAATTAGCTTCTTTTTGTAACACATTTGCTGTTTCATTTAATCCTTTTGACACGAGATGCTGATAAATTAATTGATTTAATTGTTGTTCATTGTACTGAATTCTTGTTTGAGCTACAACATTTGCCTGGAAAATATAAATGATAAATTTATTATATTTCACGTAATACAATATTTAATTCTCTCATTTAACTTACTCTGTGTAAACTAGCTAACGATATTTCATATTCCGCACCAGTCGGCTTAGCTTTTCCGGATACCCTCTCCATTAATTCAAGAGCGTATTTTTGAAACGTTACGTGCTCTTGTCGTTTTTCTTGTAATATAGGGTCTTTCATTAGACCTTGAATTTGGCCATCAGTAAACATTGGCAATTTACTGATAATTTGCCGAACTTTTTCACTTCGCGCAAGTCCTGCCAATGCACGACAAGCAAGAGCACGAATACTGTCAGCGTCCGTGATCGGTGTTTTAACCATCATTAACTGCAATAAAATCATTATACCATTGTTAGATCTGACACTTTCCCAAACTTTTTGAACAATTTCTTCACTATTCTGCGTATTCGTTGTCTTCTTTTTTGCTGATCCTGTTACAGAATATCTAGCAACATTCCCACCGACCTAAACATATTTTTAAAAAATTAGTTTATGAGTAATTTATAAATAATTTTTTGAATAAAAAGTACCAACTCTATTAATCGGCGCACAAACGCAATTTACTACTGCTCTAAGTGCCGCACGTTGAACATCGGCATCTGCAATTATTTCGCATTCAGCTGCGGCTAAAAGTAAATTAATAGCCATTGTCATCGATAGATCCGGCATATCGATTCTTTCACAAAGCAGCAACATTACTTTTGGAACCACTGAACAAATCGCAATAACATCCAGACAGGAACGGACTGTCTCTGCACTTGATGTTGTATTAATTCTAAGAAATTAATGTGAATTAGTATCCGATGATGTTAAATTTATCGGCTAAATCAATGCGGTACTAACCGTGCACTATAATTCCATTCCCGAGCAAAGGCAATAATTTGTAAAAGTAGCGTAATTCCTCCTAGTCGAAGAAGTTCTTCAACTGGAGCCCATGCTGCTCTTACCGACATTAACTCTTGTAGTATTTCTACTTTGGCTTGTACCTCCTCCGTACTCAACTTACACGCCTGGAATGAAAAGTTTAATACATTAATGTGACCAAATATAATATTGAATATTTATAAATGTTGTCGCTTGATGATTTTTACTTTATAAGGTGGTAAAGATTGCTGCCAAGTGTCTTTGTCGGTTCTGACATTTTCCGCTCTCTGAAGCTGTTCCGCTTTCAAATGTAAATGGGCCTCCATATATCGTTTTAAAGCTACAGCTACATGTCTCACAATTTGTCTAGATGCACACTCTTCGTCATCATTTAATGTGGGTTCCTCTTCAATGTTCAAAATTGGCAATGTTGATATCTGTGAAGTTCAAAGAAATTAAAAATCGTTCGAAAATACGCTTATAAATGCATAAACTTAGTCAAGAGGCCTTACGACGTTAATTAATTTTCTTAAACCATCTTGAGCATCAAATTCTTCTAGAATTACTTTAAATGGAAAAGAAAAACCGAAAAACATTGTTGCGTGACAGCGACCAGAATCGTGACTCCTCTCCAAAAGCCACAAAGCATAAGTGACCAAATCAGTTATTATGTGTTTTGGCAATAAGCATACTCTTTCCATTGCATCCTCGCAGTATGCAAGATAATATAAACAAATTGACACACCTGTCGCGGCTACGCTTGGTCTAGGAACGTCAAGTAATCTTTGTAAACCTTTCATATTTAAAAATTCAATAGAAAACTTTTTATGGCACAATAACGAGGCGAGGTATTTCAGTGCTTCAAAAGCTAATCTGCTATCTTTCGTTTCTCGTACGTTAATGTAATTTAAAATTAATTCGAGAGCATTTTGCTCAAAGACGTGACCTAGAAATTCCTGATATTCGCCCATTGGAGTTAAGTATCTCAAAATGAGCATTTGACGTGTAGCTAATGTTGGAGGATGAATCTGCATAGTTCCAATAACATAAGATTCCATCTCGGCCCAAGAAGAGTTTGAATTACCTTCTAGTAATATAGAAGGTGGTGGAATTATTGACATTTTTTTCATAACGCTAGTAGGCGGAGTCGCCTGTTTGGACGGTGTATTCTGCGAATTGTTATTTGGAACTTTAGGGGCTGACATAGGTGGGGACATCATTACATCATAGGAACTATCAGCATTTTTCTTAGGAGTAGCTTGTTCATCTACTGGGCTACTTTTGATTTTTTTACTAGGTGGTCGATTTTCTTCAAGATTAGAAACATAGTCATCTTCATCAGAAAAAAGAGTTTCTTGTATTGGACTTTGCGCAGCACCATTTTCCGCTTTCTTCTTTTCGCGAGCTTTTCGCTTTACAGCATTTCCTTTATCACTCTCGTTAGAACCGCTTCTACTTCCAAAATGCGCAAACGGCCGCGAATTAGAAGCTGCTACTTGTCTTTCCTCTTGTGCTTGTTCTTGCAATTTATGCAAACGCTGTAACATTAATGGAACCATTTTCCCATTTTGTTCTCTGAAGCCTGTTGCAATATCTTGTACTTCCATAGCAGCTGCTAAAAGGCCAGTAGCATAACACTGAAGCGGTTCTGCACTTTTTTCTGCCCATCCAAATAATCTATGTATTAAACCGTCCATGTCTGGTTGAAATACAGCCGAAGTTTCTAGTCCTGGGAGTATATCCAACATTAAACGACAAGCTGCAATATTGAGTTTCCTAACATCTTTTCCAGAAATTCCTAACCTACTGTAGTATGTATCTCTCAAGTAATCATTGATCAACTGTGGGGAAAATTTGAATTTATTTCAAGTACTATTAAAAATTTTACAATACAAATGAATAAATATACCTTTGTCATAAAATTATCTTTTCTAAACAAAACTTTTAACACATGTCCAAAATTGCAATCTGGGTCTGTACGAGAAGGATGTCTTTCGTCAAAAGGATCTGGATCCATTTTTAAATAATTTTCTGTTTCTTGTTCAATTATTTCAGCTAGTCGTTGTAAAGTTGGAACTGGGTCATAAGAAGATGAATTATGTTCATCTTCCCATTGTCTTAATAACTGTACAACACCCGTCCCTTCAGCAAGCGATTCGGCACTTGTCATTGTGAAAACCTAGAATAAAAAAAATAATAATAAGTATAAGGTAAAAAAAATTCTTGATATATTTTGTCAACATGTATGACAACATAACACATCTGAAACTGTAAAAAAAATTCAAGAAATAACATTTATAATCGTAACGACATCATTAAATATTATTGCAATATGTTTAATATTTCAAAATGCAACTATGAGCAAGTATAATAAATAAGAAGAAAAATCAACAATTAATTCGAAAAAAATTGATTTTAACCAATATTTATACTAAGCATAACACAGAAAGGTTTCGTCCTTACTTAAAGCTTATACTTAAACAGTAATAAAATTCAAAATCATGAGTTAACTGTCTTCACTTTACAAATATAACCTTAAATCTGCACGTTATATGAAACATAACATACTTCTTGTTTTACGTAAGGTTACAAAATAAACGGACAATCCCAGCGATTTAACGTCAAAAAATGACTTAACAATCGAAAGTTCGAGTAACAAGATATCTTGGAAGAAAAAGTTGAGTCCAAATAGACCAAAAATCTATGTGAGCACGGACGAATTATCGCGTGCGTCCTTACAGGTTATAACTAACAATAATCGACCGTAAAAAGTCAGCGTGACAGCTAAAACAAGAGTTTATTCGCTAATATTGATTTTACGATCCGTTAAATCACAATCACTGTCTTCAAATGAATTTTCACAATTAAATAAAGTATAACTTAATCACTCAAATTACCGTTTTATAAAATTAATACGAAACGCAATTCTTACTTAGAAACAATTGTATTAGTCTGGTGTTTTTCGTTTGAGCGCTTTGTATGAATTGAGTTCTCGGGATGCCGTCTTGGGTAGCAACTTTGAGAAAAAAAATTGCACACTCGATGTTAAGTGATCGAACGATATCAAAGGGATAATTTAATCTACATACTCTCAGCTACGCAATATAAGATTCAAAAAAACGAATAGCGAAATCATGTTCTAAACCTATATAATTTCGTAAATCGATCGTAAAAATTCAATGAAACGTCGATCGATCGCAATATTTTTCTCTAGTTAAGTTTTTCTATATCGATCAATCGATCAACTTCCAAGTATCGATATTTAGGACGATCGATTCTAGCTTAATATACGTCTGACGCGCCGGACGCCGGCTAACACGTTACATACGTTTTCATAGAAAAATTTAAAAATTTGGCAATAGACATGGATGAAAATAAATATAAAAAATTACGCATGATTAATTAAAATAAAGAAAAATATTTATTTCATTCGTTCTTACAATTGACGATGAACGAAGTCATTTACAACACTCAAAGCTACATAATTTACATCTTGCATTTACATTTTTTGTTATTATTTTGTAACCAAGTCAAATTCTTTTCATTGTTCAAATAAATCTAGATTCATAAAGAACAATAATTCAAATAAAAATTAACTTCTCAAAAATTCTGGTTGTAAGGTCTTAATTTTGAACAAAGATAGTTCATGTTGTCGCTGTTCACGTCGCTACTATTCCACGTACAGAAATTTCCACCGACTTGCTAGCCACTTTGGTCGCGTTCTCAGTGTACAAGATGGCAGCGCCCGGAGCTTTCACTGTCACGAAAATCGGAGTGTCGTAAACACGGGGGGGGACCTGAGAAAGACGCGAGCTCTGGGTCGCGTCTTGCGATACGCGTTGTCGAGATCGCGATAAGGGACGATTTACGAAACGCGAGGAAAACAAGCGAAGGAAAAACAGGAACACGCGTGTGCGTGAGTGAGTGAATGCGTGCGTGAGTGTTGTGTGCGTGGGGTGTAAGACGAGGACTTCCTCTCGTCGTCGTGGAGCTTTTGCATGTAAAAACATCGTCGTTGGGAGGAGTACCTGATTTGTAAAATGAGTCGAGATTAAAGCGTTTGCGAGGAGTGAGTTTCGAGAGAAAAGCAGCGAAAAACGAAGCATCGATTTATCGATAATCGTGTCGATCGTGTGACGAATTTCGCTCCGATTACGCACACCCGGATTCCGACGTCTGTCTCGCTCTCGCTTCGGTATCTCTGCCTCGCTCGCTCGCTATACATACACACCTATATAGCCATCTCTCTCTCTCTCTCTCTCGCTCGCGCGCTCAGTCGCTCCCCACGTCTCGTCGCTCTCCGCGGTGCGCGTCACTGCAAGAAGCGACCTCGCCGTGGTCGTCGTCACCATCCTCGGGACGTGTTCTCTCAAGCGCGATTCAGTGTGCGCGCTCTCTCTAGTTTGGGACGTCGTGAACGTCCGAGAACGTCTCATTTCGTTATTAAGGATATTCCCCGGTGTCGTGCAACGACGTGATAACAAATTAATAACAACAAACAGCCACGATGGAGCAACAGAATCAGTATTACGATCTGTGCCGTTTGTGCGCCTCCTACGACGCTGTCAAGATGGATTTATTCGGTAAGGACGGACGTAGTCGTCAGCTCGTGGAGAAGATACAGACGTGTTTACCATTCAAGGTGAGTTGCCCGTATTATCCAACCGAGTCGCGGTAACAACGCGCGATATTATCCTCCAAATGAAAATTCTCTATTCCGAATTTCTGTATTTCGCTCGTACGAGAATATTTTATTGTTTTTTTCCGTCTCTGTCTATCTCTGTCTCTCTCACGTTTGCTTGCGTGCCCAGGCGAGTTCGCCTCGACGAGACCTTTTGCAAATCGAGGTAGGTATCGAGCAAGTTTTTCGTGTCCCTCCTCGTTACGACGGATAGCGTCCTTGCGTGTGTCCTTGTCCCCGTCTCACAGCATGATATTCCCCTTACCCATATTAGCGTACCGTGGCACGTCGACGAGAAAGAGAGAGACACCCAGCGGGTGACGAGTAACCTTGTCCGCTATCTCTATCTCTCTCTCGCTCGCTCTCGACGACGCGACTGTCCATCTCGCTTTCTCGCTTCTCGCGGTGCCTCATGCACGTCCGAAGGCGACCGATCTTTTCCCTCTCTTTCTCATTCTTTTCTCTCCTCCTCGACATCTACACGACGAGACCCGATGGGCCTCCTGTCACCCGTTGTGAACGACCCACCGAGGGGCTACGTATAAAGAGCGCTTACGCAAGGAGTCCGGGCCGTCGTGGAAGACATTTTGTTTGCCACCGCCGTCCGGTTTGTTTACCGGGGTCTCTCTCTCTCTCTCTCTCTCTCTCTCTTTCTTATTTTCTATCCCTACTTCTTTTGTTTTCTTTATGCTTTTATTTTCCGATTTTTCTTTTAATTTAACAACATTTTGTTGTAGACAATTGTTTTAATGGCTAGATGAAACTCGATTGTATTTCAAAATTTTTTCAATTGTTGCTCGATTTTTCAATACGCGATGTTGCAAAATTTTATCAGACTTGGACCAATGAAACTTTGCCAGAATAATCAATTAGAGTCTGGTACTTGGGTTTTGTTGAATTCTATTTCATGTATTAAGAAGTTTGTTTATTATCATTTTAGATTTGTATTTTCCATTGTAACATTTCACAATTTTTCTATGCTTTCAGATTCAGGAAGATGATCGCCTGCCAAAATGTTTGTGCTACAGGTGCATGTACAATCTCGAAAATTTCTTTGACTTCAGGACAGCTTGCGTTAATGCTGTTGCAATGCTTGAAAGATTTTTACAAGAAAATGGAATGAACCAAGAGGATTACAAAGAAATCAATAGACAATTTAATGATATCAGTTCTAGAAATATTAGAGATAGAGTTAAAATGCCAATTTTGATCCCAGAAGCACCTGTTGTCAATCCAAATGCAGCTCTTGGTACTCCACCAAGACTATGTTTTGACGATAATGATGTAGAGGAAATTGTTCAAAATAGTGGCACGGATGAAGGTATAATTTTCTTATCTTCTAAATAAATATATTTGTAATATTAAATTTTGATATTTTTTTCAATACAAATAATACTTTTATTATTTAGGGCAAGAAGAAGTCGAGGATGAATATGAAATGGATATGGAAACCAATCCAAGTGATTTCTTAGAAATGACTCCAATGGTAACAGGAGAATCCGAAGAAAATGATTCAAAGAATGTTGTTAACGAACAACAGGATTCTCCAACTGTATTCCAACACACATCCGAACAGCATGAGGTTTATGTATGTTCTCTTTGCAGTAAGGCATTTAGTTCTAAAGGCCACTTATCGCTTCATGCAAGGATACATGTGGGTGCTGGTGATGTAATCGGCGAAAAAGTCATAACGGACGATCATACCTCTTATAAAAGGCCTTATCAGTGTGATCTTTGTAACAAATCTTATTCGACCGCGAAACATCGTTGGGGTCATGTATCAACGAGTCACAGGTATATTGCATTGTTCATAATTTTAAAATATTTTCTTATTATCAAATTACGAAAATAATTTTTCATTCTACCTCAGAGGACATCCAGCTGTTACGTGCGGATATTGCTCTCGTATATATTCAACGCGTACGAATCTCGAAGAACACATCAAATCACGACATGCAGGTATGCCTGCGTTGTCGGAAGTAGCTACAAAAAATCAATTTAGTCGCACAGAAAACAGATTTCAATGTAAAACATGCCCAAGGATGTACACTAATATAACAGACTTGAACAAGCATAGTCGACTCTGTACAGGGGAACAACGAATAGAACTTTCTAATAAGAATCCTATTCAGAAAGGAAAGGGCACACCTGATATTTCAGATTTATCTAGTATAGATTCGGATAGCGAAAACAAAGATTATAAAACGGCAGAAGCAAAATTGTCGAAAAATCCACAACTCACGATACTCAAACAAGCTCTAACTAAGGGTATTAGTATAAAACAAGAGCTTGATGAGAAATTGAGGAGAACAAACGTAAATAATACAAATAGAGGTAATACAAATTAATATTTGTTATATTTTTTAAAATATGTAAATGAATTAATAATTTATGGAATCTCTTTTAGTTCATTCTGATTCTGGGGTACAAAGTAAATTGACTTGCACCATTTGTCACAAAAATTTCGCATCTGCCGCACTTCTTGAAGAACACGAAACTATTCACCATTCGGACGAAGATTCATTCAATTGCATATTATGCAATAAAGACTTCACATCAAAATCTCTACTGAGTAACCATATCGTGACTTCTCACGGGGTAGACCCCGATCCTATTTTGAAATGTCAAAGTAACAGAAAGAAAAAAGTGGAAAAAGCGCCTTGTCAGCAAAAAACAGACAAAAATGAAACTAAAGTTCCTGCCATTATCCCTCCTGAGGTGAATATCAATTGAAATTCTATTAGATCTCGGTGTATATTCATTTATACGGTTCATTATTTCTAATTTTCTTAATTATAGGTGAATGTAGTAAATGATGCAGAAAATAGAGAGACTAATCAGGATAATATGATTGAGATCGAAACGGTATTTGTATGCGAAATATGTACACGCGATTTTAATGACAGAGCATCTTTATGGTTGCATATACGAGCCACTCATAAAGAATTTGCTGCTTTTGCATGTGGGGTTTGTCTGAAAATTTGTTCTGATAATTCGCAGTTATTAGATCACGTAAATATGTATCATGGTGGTTCAAAACTACAAGTATCGGAACAAAGAAGGTAAATTTTTAATTTTACGATTTACAAAATATAAATGAAGGAAGTATTCAAAATTATTAATATTTTTATAAATTTTTAGATACAGTTGCACTATTTGTGGTAGACAACATGATTCGAGAAAAAAATTGATTGCTCATGTATCAATTCATAATATTGATCCAGCTTTTGATGCTGCTAATTTTGTTCAGTTGAACACCAGTTATTACAACGAAGCTGCTAATAACGTTGAAAATAATGATCAAATAATTGATTTTGATGCAGAGGAAAATGATAAAGTAGATTGTCATATTTGTTTCAAATCGTTTCCAAATGAAGATCATTTGATTCGTCATCAGAGAAATGCACATAAAGTAAATTATTATTTATAAGATTTTTTATGCTACTATTTTGCACACTGAGTTTTATTAAACTGAATGATTTTTCTAGGGTGAGCAAATGTCTACAAGTGGAGATCCTAATGCTAATGGAAATTCGAATTCAAATGGCAATGGAAATAAAGCGCAGTATCATTTATTTTTCGTATGCGAATTATGTGGCAGTTCTCATCCAAGCAAGTGGGAACGTTGGTTACATGTGAGCAGCGATCACGTTGATGAACCTGCCATAAAAGTATGAAAAATTTTCCTTTTTATTTTAATTAATCATTACTTCTACAGTCCGTAATATTTTTTATTATAAAATTAATAAATTATAAATTATAAATTTACAGTGCGAGAGGGACGATTGTGGCAAAATATTTTCAACCAAAGCTCTGAGGAATGAACACACACAACATCATCTACTTCAAGGTTCTTCACCAAACACGTGCGAAATTTGTGGCAAATTATGGGGCAGTCGGGTCGATTATTGGAAACACGTTATGGGCGTCCACTCTGATATGGTACCATTAATTTGCGGCGTTTGTTTAAAAGTCTTTCCAGACGTTTTTAACTTGAATGCACATGTGAAAACAAAACACTGGCCACTTACAAATGGAGATTTTAGTTGCGATGTCTGTGGTCGGCCATATTCCAATAAATCCAAAATGTCAAGACATCGAAAGATTCATGGTATCGAGAGCAATGGTTTTGATGCTACTGGTTACGATTCAACCGTACCCAGCACGAATGAATCTTGCAAACTGGACAGTACAGCAATTGCAGAATGCGACTTTACCTGTACTATGTGCGACAATGTCACGTTCTTAAACTTGGATGATTTGTGCAATCATCGACGTGTGGTACATGGCCTTTTCCCATGTGATTTATGCAACAAGTTTTACGGAAGAACTTCTCATTTATGGAAACATGTCAATCGTGTACACAAAGGCCATAAAGACGTGACTTGCCGTTTCTGTATGAAGACCAGTGCTTCGAGAGACCACTTAGCAGCTCATATAGCCAAAATTCATCGATATGAGCCAGAAGTTAGAAAAATCACGAAAGAGGAGAGTACTATGAAACCGGAAACAGCAGAAGATAATTTTATGCATTACTGTGAAAAATGTAACAAGGGTTTCCACAAAAGATACCTTCTTAGAAGACACATGAAGGGGTGTCAAAATTACAGAAAAGATCCAGGAGCGTTACTGACGAGATGCCGTGCTTGCGAAAGAATATTTAAAGATCGAGCAAGTTTACAAAAACATATAGAGAACCATCATAGTACATATACATGTCACCTTTGCAACGAAACAATTACCTCAAAATTAGGTATTATGACGCACAACAGAATCAAACATATGAATCATCCCGATCTGACGTGCGAGTCTTCTGGGTGTAAAAAGTTATTCCGAACGAAAGAAGATCTCGAGGCACATAGGAAAGATCACAAGTACCATAACAATCCAAATGTATGCGACTTCTGCGGAGACACTGTTGAAAATAAGCTTAAGCTCAAAATGCACGTGTTATCTTTGCACCGTAATGAAATTGGCGTATCCTGTGGGGTTTGTTTAATACCTATGAAAGATCCTAAAGATCTGAAAAAACACGTAGCCGACGTTCATGGAAGCGTATTATTGAAACCTAATACATGCCAGGTGTGCGGTAAACAATATGCTTCCAAGTGGAAAGCATTCGATCACACGAAAAAGTGCCATGGCAAAGTTTTCCGTACATGCAAGCAATGCCTTGCTGTTTTCACAACAGATGCTGAAATTCGTCATCATTACGAAGAAGTTCATAATGTCCCAAATGACCAATTAGCTGCTTTTGAACAAAAAATGGAAATTGGTTCAAAAGCCGACATGTGCGACGATCCTAAACTCAGGGAATCTTTGGAAGTAGTAGTCAAAGAAGAACCAGAAGATTTGGAATATTGTGAAGAACAGTATGAAGAGAATTACAACTCAACAAAACGTAAAAGAACGTCAATGGATACTTATGATTGCGAAATGTGTCCGGAAATATTTTTGAATTTAGAGACATTAACCGAACATTGCAAAAATGTTCACAACGTTGATCCTTCTATATTGCTGAAAAAAATCAAACTCGATACAAATTCTTCAAAATCAACACGAAAAATGCGTAATCGTAAAAACTTCGAGTGCAAAAGCTGCAAGAAACAATTTTGCACAAAAACTCTATTCTGGAATCATATCACTACCTGTACTCGACGAAATCAATACAACAAAACAGATGGCTCGGGTGTGCCGACCACGTCCATTCTTGAAAATCACTTGAAAAACAACAATCAAATAAAACGCGAAGTCGATGCCGACGTAACGATGAACGAATCAAACCTCAACATTCCAGATTTTAATTTATTCGAAGACATTAATATGCAGTTAGCTGGGGTAAAGCCTGTGCCAAATTTGGTTTCAGTAATGCCAGCAAAAGGTTCCGGTAATGTCAAATGCTCAAGGAAAGACTCGCGCAAGGTTTACGACGAAACAACCAACACCGAATGTGCATGCGAGGTTTGTGGTAAGCAGTGGCCAGCTAAGAAACATCTTTGGCAACATCTAATTCGCTTCCACCGTGCGGAAGCAGCCGTAACGTGTGGCGTTTGTCTGAAACTCTGTAAATGTTACGACAGTCTGGCTGAACATCTCAAAGAAGAACACGGAGCTATACTATCTTGCGAGGGTAACAATTTCACGTGTAAAACTTGTGGAAGATACCACAATGCACGTAGTAAGCTGTTGCTTCACATGAGTATCCATATAAATCTCAATGGTAATTACTGGTGTCAAAATTGTCAGAAAAACTACGATACCGAAGAACGTTTCAACGAGCACCAGCCTTCTTGCGTGAAGGAGGTGAGTACCAAAAAGACAGTCGAATCTTCGAACGTTCTCAACGATACGAAAGGCGAGCAGGAGGAGGAGAAGGAGGAGGGCAGTTTGATCGGTGACGAGGCGAGCGCGAGCGGCGAGATGGAGGAAGAAATGGTGATCGATGAGGAATTCGATTCACAGGCCGAGGGTGACGTCGAAATGCAACCGGAAACTAATACTGACGATAGCGAAAACAGCGAAGAAAATACTGCAGAATCTGACGCTGAAAGTAATACCGGGACGACCGACGAAACCGCGGACGAGAACGAAATGAGCTCGAGGACGGATTTGGAGTCTCGATCCAACACCCCCGAAGGCGTTTGCCAATCGGAAAGCGTCGATTCAGAAACGGAAAATTCCGATAAATTTGATGAGAAGTCTCACAGTGACAACAGCAATCATTTTAATGCTAGATCTGAAAGTCCTGAAGAAAAGGATTCTGTGATCAAGAACGTACAGCATCCAGCATCCGACAGTGACGATCCTCAAATGAAGATTGAAAAAGTCGATTGCGAATCGACTGATGATGAAATTGACGAAGAGGACGATGACGGTCCTCCCGTCCTCAGCCCCAACCCGCCCATAAAAATTGGCGATGAGGTTGAGGAGAACGAGGAATCTGGTAAAATTCAACACAGACTCGTTCCAATGATGTCATACAGCGACGACCAAGAGGAGGAGGAGGAGGAAGAGGAGGAAGAGGAGGAAGAGGAGGAGGCGGAGGAGGCGGAGGAGGCGGAGGAGGAGGAAGAAGATGAAGAAAACGAGAATTTTGTCGAGGCGAAAAATCAGGATTTAGATGACGAGGACGTGGATTCGGAGTATGGAAATGGTCAATTGGAAGTCGTTGTCGAGAGCAATCCTGAGCAGGAAGAAGAGGGCGAAAATTCTAACGAACCCAGCATTCAAGACGAGGAAAGTGGCGAGATTCAGATAAACGGCGAAGATGGTTCATACGTTGTTGCCAATGATATAGATGGCAATCAAATTTTGATACAGTCCAACTTGTTAGAGCTTAACGAAGATTCGAACGGTGAAGGGCAGGAGTACGTGGCAAACTATCAAGATGGTAATTATTACGAATTAGAAGAGTATCAGGTGAAACAAAACGACGGGGAAGAAGAATTAGAGATGGAGGTGGATCAAGAAAATTGTTCCGACGAGGAAGAGGAAACTGTAGAAGAGGAATTTAGCAATGCCGAAAAGTTAACCGCTAGTGCCAAAAGTCAATAATTGTAAGGTGCGAATTTTTAGGTAAAAACCGTGTACATTCAAATGTGGGAATAATTAATATTACTTTGTACAGTAGATTATAGGATATTATTCGGAACAAAAATATATAAAAATTATTAAAATCAATAATGACCTAAGGCAATGGAAAATATTAATACGATCGAATCGTCAGGCAAAGATTCGAAAATGTTATCCATTATTTTAGTTTCATAATTATTAGAGATGATTTTAACATTGGGCATTCTCACTTGAATAAAAATCATTTCTCATTCGAAAGATGTAAATTTCAGAATTAAAAACATTTTTAAACTCAAAATTATTCTCACTTACAAAGGCGAGTACAGGTAAAATTGTTTTACTATGTAAAATTGTAAATTGATAATTGTACTAAAAAAATTTTGTACTATAAGACTGTCGAGCTACACAAGTATGTACAAATGATGAATAATTTGATTACGCTCTTCAAAACTTAGTCATTTCGTGGGGTTCTCTCATTACCGATAATATAATGCTTGGAAACATTAATATTTTTCAATTTATTACATATCGGACAGGATGGTATTTTACACACGCATAGATTTAACAACTTGATATTCCTGTGCGCAATAATTATCCTGTCCGCACGTCAATAGGATTTCAAATCTTGTAAATTTTATATGAAGAAATGAACATTTCCTACATTTCGACAAAATAGATTACCAATGCTTGTACGAATTCATTAAGTAATTATTCCAAAATGAGCTGCTAATCCATAGACGGTATTGATCGTAATTATTAATCATTTATTTATATTCATTCCAGAATAATTTATAATGTACATGTATATTCATTGTTACTATATATTTGTAGATTTTAAAGACATATGTTATATGTTCGCGAGCGATTCCGACTTGTGATTATCCAATATTTGCAAAAGAAAATATATAAACATATCTTTATGGTAAAATTATATTAATTTTGCATACAGAGTTAAACATGCTCATATTTAATAATGAATAACATATTGCCAGCATTATATCGATATGCATGCAATATTTTTCTATTAATATATTTGAATGATTACAAAAATAGTTCTTTTCCTTCACATTTCGCACATTTTTCCTCTGATAAAATATGAATTATTTTTCTAAAGAACATCGTTATTTTCTTTCTGATTCCTTTTCCATTTTAATTATTAATTGTTCTGTCGATTGGGTGCGATTTCGAATTGTAGATTTAATATTAAAAATGTATTGAGTTGTGGCGTTGAATTACTCAAGTATGACTGTGAAAATTTTTTAACAGAAAATGGTATAATGCTGACATTATTGTTAAGAAAAATAACATTTAATTATGCGTTGAAAATCAAGAAAATACACGAAGAAAATCTAAACCATACGAAAATGGTTCGTTTAGGTAATAACTTGAATATTTTTGTAAAATTATAAAATTATTATTTATTAACTAAATAAATCGTTAATATTATTTCGTGTATTGACTTATGATGAAGAACGACATATTTTTTTATCGTTAACTACTTCTTGTTTTATGCGATAACGATCCGAAAATGAAAATATCTACATTAAGGCGTTTTAGAAAAAAATTGAGTTATTACCTTGTCTGCAGGAATTCAGACTATGTTATCCTTATTTCTTGAAAACTGATTTATAATATACTTATATAAAAATTAATATAAAAAGGAAGTGAGATTAAGATACTTCATTATTTTTATGCGATAATTGCATAAATTAGCAATATCTGGATAAATCGATACAAGCATTTGAAAATGCGAAATAATATTCCTTCTAAGAAAGAATAGTGAGAACCATCATCGTTGAAAATCGTTAATGATTAATACTATGATAAATGTAAGAAAACATATATTGTGATAAGACATTTCTGATGCCATTCAGCGCATGACGTAAATTCGGATCGAAAATTGGTTTGTGCTATACCACAAGGGGTACAAACTTTACAATTTTAGAACGTAAAAATAATGTAACTTTGAAGTAAAAGAGGCATATAGTTTCACAAAGCCAAGGCTGCAATTGTTATATTAAATGAATTTTTAAAAATAAATGTCTGATATTATTTACTTTTTTCATTTGCTTGATTTCAATTCGACCAATTTTAAATATTTCATGAAAATTTTATTTCAATGCTGTATCCACATAAGTTTTATTACATATTTCTATCCAACTGGAAAATGATGTGTATTAACACATAGTTGACATGAGTTATATATTATCTATAATCTTAACATTTTTTTTACGTTTCAAACAACAATAAATGGAATGCTACACTCGGTAAGAATCAAACTCATGAACATTTGCATGTAACGAGGCTTATTTACCATTGTGTAATAGGCTTTCTATGTTGTATTACATTTACAACATAAGATACATTTCAATTTCACTGAGTAATGCGAATATACGATAATGGATCTTTATTCTAGTGAATTCAGCATTAGCAATTGTTTGAGTACTTTGGTTTGACTGGTTTCACGAATTTCTCCTGCTAAAAACATTTCATCTACCACTGTGTACACCTGTAGATAATATGTAAAATGAAGCATTTGTCAATAGTAAGTATAACTATAACAATAATAAATAGTTTACCTTATAAAAGTTGAAGACTAGATCTAATTCACATACGTTATGGAAATATTCATTCAGAACTTCAACAAAATTATGTATTGCTTCTAAATAACAGAGATTATTATCATTTACATCTACACAGATGCAGAAATATAAACCAGCATATCGTCTATACACTATTTTGAAATTACGAAACTGTAAACAAAACATTTTTATAAGTTAGAGATTGACATATATACTTTTAGGCTGTAATGTACCTCTACAAAATTGGTATGCTTTGCATCTCTCACAGTAACTACAGCATGTACTTCTTCAATAAGCTTCTGCTTCTCATCGTCATCGAAATTCATGTACCACTTTGCTAACCTGGTTTTTCCTGCTCTATTCTGTATGAGAATAAATCGTATCTATCGAAAGTAAATTCAATTTAGAAATATTATAGATATATTCTAATTGATGTTTTAAGGAATGTGTAATAGAATAATTATTTTCATAGATACTTGCCATTTTTCCACAGTTATTACCACTAAATTACAATATTGAATACTTTTATGAGTTAGAGAGCGTTAGTTCCTAGAGCATTTATTTTAAAAAAATGATAAATTATTGTATTCTCTCATGCCAAATTTACTGACATCCACAGTGTCACTCACGCCCACGAATCGAGTATTATCGATACCGCCATGTCAAAATACGATAACGTGGTATCAACTATATCCCTAGCGATCCTAGCGTCAATATTTAGAGAAAAGAAGTTCCTATATGAGAAATGGCGGATAATTTGAATTATTCAATTTGTCAGTTGCTCGTAAATCAGGAAAAACGAGATAACAGGGTGGATGGAACAAAATTGATCATACGTTTATATTGTTCAAAAAAGCCGTGTGTTATTTTCTTGAATCGACTGTTCTTTTCATTGTAATACATTACTAACTTTATACTATATCGAATCAATGATTAAATGAGAATTAATATTTAAAAGAGATGGATATGAAAAAAAAATTTATTTTATTTTCAACAGTTTGCTGCATTAATTAAGTACTCCGATGAGAAATCAATTTTTAACAGCTGCTTTGTGTATTATATGAATGAAAACACTTTGGAAGCGTGTATGCAGTCGAACTTTTGAAGTTAGGTTAGGTTGTTGCAAATGACGTCAGCCTGTCAAAAAACTTCGTCCCCTGTGTGACGATAGACGAGAACAAAATAATCGTGTTTAAATATAACGAGCTTGTGGACCAGTCAACTGGTCACGATTTGCGTAGGAAAAAATTTCTATTTATGCGTTGGAATACAATTCATCGTGACAATATATATCACTAGTTTCCTAGTTATCCGTGGAACAAAAGAACGCGCTCGCGCTCGTTATAGGTGAAGTGAATTGCGCGAAAGTTGTCGAGAGAACTGCGTTCGTCCGCCCCGTCGATGTGTGAAACCTTTCAGCGACGGAGAGAAGAAAATTTCACGCTGACTAGATATTTCGAAGTGTATCGATAAATCTATTTTACGACATTGGATAAACACGCTAGTGGAAAAATTATACATTCGTTTTCTCGACGAGTGTTCGTGTGATACGAGATCAATAGAGAAGGAAAACCAGAGCAATAAAACACGATAGGTTTCACGAGAGAATTGTGACTCTGAGTTTCGCATACCTCGCAGTTGACATTCGACGACACTAATTCTCGATATTTTTTGAAGTCGAAGAAACTTTTTTAATTAAATATAAGCTCAAAGTCCGAATGACAATGAGCCAGGAAGTACAGACCTTGTCAGCATTTGATAAGTGAATTGATCGAGCTTGTATCGCTAATTGACGACTGTGTTTAATAATAAGAGAAATTAAATCTGCAGAAGAATGAAAAATGCACGATGAGAATTGGCGAGCATCTTGCGCGCGAATAATAATCTGGGGACCTTGAACCTCTGTACGACCTTTTACTGAACGAGCTTACTTTTTTTATCATCGACGTTCTTTTTTCATTTCTTGAAACTATCAAGCACCAATAAGTAGCTTGTTATTTTTTTTCCTATACGTGACTCGTCGATGACATGGTCGAGAGTAAACTGTAACTGTGAATAATTTAGTGTGAAAATAATTTTTATTCTGTTTGTTGGAAGTTTTCTACAGAAAAATCATTATGAGCTCTGTGTGGAAAAGGTTGCAGCGTGTAAACAAAAGAGCTGCCAAATTTCAATTTACTGTTTCTTACCACGAAGTAACTCTTGTTACAACAACTAAATGGTGAGTTTTGTTCATAAATATCTTCAAAATTTAGTGATGAAAGCTGTTTTAAGACAACATTGATCGATTAATAAAAATTGTATGTATTTTTCTATAGGAAACCAAATAAATTGAGTGTTGTCTGGACGAGACGTAGTAGAAGAGTTAGTTCGGATCCTATTCAATGGGAACCATGTTTAAGCGATCCTTTGAAAGGTGTTATCAATTGGCCAGTACCCGATAATCATACAGTTTCTGTTACTTTATTCAAAGATCCTCGGACTCATGAATTAGAAGATAAAGATTGGACATTTGTCATCGAAGATGTAAGAATAATTATCAGTTAAATTTACTTTAGTTCTAATTATAATCTTAACTAGGTTTCTCAAACCGGTAAAAGACGGCATGTTGCTGCAGCTAATATCAACATGAAAAAATTTGCAACCCTTGAATCTAGTCAACAACAACTTAAATTAGATTTAAAACCAACTTCTAAGAAGATTGCGAGTGCAACTTTAGAATGTACTTTATCTTGTGTATTTCTTCGTGAAGGCAAAGCAACGTAAGTTTAAATCATTAGCAACTCTGTATTTTTAAATAGAAAACAGATACAAAAAATATTATTTTCAAATATAATTTTTTTTCTAGAGATGAAGATATGCAGAGCATGGCAAGTTTGATGTCTGTAAATAATAACAGTGATATTGCACCTCTTGATGATTTTGACAATGAAGATATTCCTGAAGATGTTGAAGATGTTAAAAATTTAGATGAAATACTTGACATATCTGCTCAACTTGATTTGATGACAAGCAGCTTAACTGAAAGCGAATTACCAAGCACTCCAATAAGTGGTAATTAAATTTTTCTTGTATACAAAATATAAGAAATTAGAGTTTTGAAGATTTAACATAATTATTTTTTTTTTCTTTTTATCAGTCGCTAGTTTATCAAAGGACGAAACAACGCCTGTAAACGACGGAAGTCGTCACTTTACACGTGATATCAGTCTGATGGGAATGGGTGATTCGTTAAAGGAAAAATCTCCGTTGTCGGATGATATAATTACAGAGAACGAGTGCGTATTAAGGTTTAAAAATTTTTTCTAACTACAAAAAATCGATTTACGATTTAGTCGATTAAAAAAATATTTAAATATTTTACAGTAAAAATACTGAACATAATTCATTGCGTCCTCCATTGCAACCACTCGATTTCAAAAAGAATGACGCCAACGTACCGAGACTAAAAGAAATAACACCTGGTCAGGATCTACTAGAATGGTGTAAAGAAGTTACCAAGGATTATGCGGGTGTAAAAGTAACGAATTTAACGACTTCATGGCGTAACGGTATGGCATTCTGTGCCGTTATTCACCACTTCCGACCGGACCTTATGTAAGTCAAAACGATTAAACTCGTCTATTTTATCATCATTCTACTTTATATTCAACTCTATATTTATCAACTAGTGATATCGACGGGTTGTTACCGCACGATGTGAAGGGCAACTGTAAGAAAGCTTTTGATGCTGGTGAAGCACTTGGCATACCGAGAGTAATTGAGCCTGCTGATATGGATATTTTAACGGTTCCGGATAAATTAGCCGTAATGACGTACCTGTATCAGCTGAGAGCTCACTTCACTGGTCACGAATTGGAGGTATGAAAATTTTTGTTAATTTTGGAAAAATAGGAAATTTAAAATTTCTCTTCATTCATATCTAACAAATTTTAGGTTCATCAAATTGGTAAAACAACGGATGAGTCGTCTTATATGATTGGAAGATTCAATACAGATAATAACACTGATGTAAGCGTTCAGCTGTTTGGACAAGAGATAATCAATTTGAGGAAAAAGGATCAATTGGACCAGAAAAATAAGATTGACAGCAATCGAAGGTATATATAGAATGTTACAACAGACAATGTTGTAATTCTAAAACAATTTTCTGATAATTGCAGATCTAATCCATTCGATAATAAAAAAGACGATATCAATATTGATTCATTGAAAAATAAACTGCATTTAAATTTAACAAGCGACAATCAGGATCACGATATGAAGGATAAATCACCGTCGAGCGTCAAAGATGTTAAAGATATCATATTAGCCAGTTCAAAAAGTATTCTGGGAAAAGTCCTGTCACCCACAAAGGAAAAATATACATCGCGAGAAAAGGTGTGTATTAATTTTCTTTACGACGTCGAAGTTTTTTTAAACCAATGATACTTTTCATTAATTTATGGGCATCATTTTCCAATTTATTATCGTTCACAATGTCATCTACTTGGCGATTTAACATACTGTTCAAAATCATAGAGCAAGACACCGCCAAGATCGTCGGTAGTACAACAACGTCCGGTTCATCTAATGACGCGTCGCCAGTTAACTGATCCGTTCGGATCTGACGACGAGGAGGAGAATATACAGATCATCGACGATAAATGGTCGCAATCGATTACTGTAACGAAATCTCAAACGCCGGTTCGTTATAGTTGAAATATACGTTCGAAGCGTGAATGAAAATTCAAAAGATAATTTTGGCTTCGTCATATTTTTGTTTTATTTTTGCCTGCATTAACGAAGATAACAAAGTCGCGAAATTTAGCCGGATTCGCTTCATTATTATATTTTTCTTTCATCACGAAATTTCAATAACGCATATAAAATGTTTGAATATCGAACTCGCTATTGTTATATTTTTGCAGAACTTTATTATTTACTTATTTGCATGATTTTTATAAGCGCACGCCATTAAATTGTGTCAATAAAATATAAATATTTATTTTTTGCAATTTAATCAAGTACAGCTTACAAAAACTAATATTAATAAAACATTATAACTGTAATTAACTAATTAATTATTTTCAGGATTCAATAGATAGAGGTAGTCGAGGAAGTTCGGAATGTCCAGCTTCTCCACCATTTGGTGAACCTCGTAGTCAACATGTAATTATCTTTTTCCTAGTCCTTTATTATTTAAAATAATTCATTACTATCATCTTTTTCATTTTCACAGCCCTTGGTTAGTCGTCACGACGAATTACGTGAGAGGGCAAGGCAATTGTTAGAGCAAGCTAGAAACCAAAAATCATCTGCTACTAGTCCTATTGAGGTATCGTCATTTATCCGTGATATGATTTTTGGAAATTACTCTACGAATGTTAATTTATGTGTTACATTTAGTCTCATAATGATGAGGAAAGGCAACAGCAATTACGGGAAAGAGCACGTCGTTTAATAGCGGAAGTTAAAATGGGTATGATAACTCCGACACAGCAAAGTGACGACAATAATAGCGATAGAAGATCACTAGATGAACAAAACAACAGCCCTCGCAGGAGTATGACACCTTCAACGCCTGGTGATAGACTCAGCAATAAGGTTTGTAAAAAAATTAATCTCAACAAAAATAGTTAAAATTCATCTTATCGTTTATTTTCTAGTCTGAACACAATGGTAATATATTAGGCAGTGCCATATTGACGGATAGTGACAAAAAAACTGGTTCGCCATTACATTCGTTCTCCAAAATCATTGAGAGGATTTCACCTGATAAAATGAGTCCTGATCGTACATCTTACACTCTTCGTGGTGTAAGTTATTTTACCATCTAAATTTATGCATGATGGTTATCGATATCGTGGATTTAATTTCGTTTATTATACGATTATAGCTTGGAAAAGACATGACGTCGTATATTCAAAATGAATTGGAAGCACTGGAGAGAGAACAAAGTCAAATTGATGTTCAGGCAGGTAAACTGGAAAAGCAATTGCGGGCGGCAATGGAAAGCGATAACGAAGAAGAAACTGAGCGCTTAATGTCACTTTGGTTTACATTGGTCAACAAGAAAAATGCATTGTTACGGCGGCAAATGCAATTGAATATATTGTAGGTTTTTCTGAAATTATTATCACAAATATAATTTTGCTATAATGTATTCAATTGAAAAAAATTATCGCAGAGAAAAAGAAGATGATTTGGAACGTCGTTTTGAACTTCTAAATCGTGAGTTACGAAGTATTCTTGCAGTAGAGGATTGGCGTAAAACACCTGAACAAAAGATGCGAGAAAATTTGCTTTTAGAAGAACTGGTATCGATTGTAAATAAGAGAGATGAACTTGTTCATCATTTGGACACACAGGAACGAGCGTGAGTATTTTTATATTTTTCACTTTACTTATTTATTATTTATTGAATAAATATGTTGTACTTTCAGAATTGAAGACGACGATGAAATCGAACGAGATTTATCTCGTGCAGGATTAGCTCAAAGAAACAAAAATTGCGTAGTACAATGAAAAGTTCACTACTTCGTATTTATTTTTAACAACTGAAGAGTAAGTAAATTGTTCTCTATTCTCAGAGACGAAATTAATTAATTAATTTAATTTTTCAGAAATAGCTCGTTCTGCTGTAGAGTTGCCAAAGAAATATGGATTTTTTCTTATCAGACAATTCGTGACGTGTTCTTATAATACGTAAGGTGATGAGTATTAAGGAACTGATTTTTTACCTTATAAAAATTTTGAAAATTTGGTCATAAAGAGATATCGGATAAAAAGACTAATATACATGCAGACATACATGCAGGCTAGGTTTGCCGGGAGCTATAATCATTTTTTACTTTCGGAAAATTTACAACGAACGATAAATATTTGAAGAAAAAAATGATAATATTGATAACATCGTAACATTTAAAGATATTTCATTTGTCCAATCATATTATTATGCGGAAAATTATAGAAAAGAAGTGAAATATGTGATATAGATTATTAGTTAGCAGTAAAAATTTTGCTGTGCTTCCTCTTAGGTGTAAATTTAAATCGAAGATAAAAGAGGAAAGATTTCGCTTGATTTAATTAATTTTCAGGCAATTCAAAAATTTATCAAATCTTTTCGTACAGAGAAAAAAGTTTCATATAGAATTTGTACCATAATCCTGATTTTTCACGATATACTCTGTTATAGTGCCATATTTTAGTTTTTTTATTTTTGAATGTGAGTGATACGAAGTTGATGTACACTTATATATTTATTTAACTATTTTCATAGCTATTTGTTCAATAAAGTGTGCAATTTTTTATTCGTATCTCTTATAAATAATTTATTTTTAAACGATATATAATTACTACTTTATGTAAAGGTACATTATATTCGAAAGATACAATAGATAAGAAATTTGACAGTCTTTATAATAGATTTTAAGTATTCTGTTCTTCAGGTGCTATGTAAAGATATTAAAAATGGATATGATGCGGATTCGCTTTAAATGTTTTATGTCGAAATTTCGATGAAACAAATATGCTATTGCTAAAAATACTTTTTTATTGGTTTAAATATTTAATTGGCCTAACAAGAACACGTAATTTATTGATATTTGTGTTTATAGTTCACTTGTTGCGTAAAAAATGAATTACGTTTTTATTAAAATCTCAATACTCTAACGTTTCAATTTAAAACTTGTTTAACACACGATTGCTGTATTTTTGTGATATATAATTCAATTATTGCGAAATCGCGTATATTTGTGTAATTATCATTGCTAAATTGTTAGTTTAATTATTTAAAAAAAATAACGTCATTGTGTACATTTCACCGTGAGAATTTAAACAAAAATAGAATATCATGTACAGTCTGTAAATTGATCTCTGTTTCGCATTGTCTCGTTAAAAGTTACATAAAAGCTCAATTGCAATAATTTACAAAATTATGAAAAAATAACGAATTTATGCAATATCTAAAATTTCATATAAAATTTGAGTAACTTTTATGAGAAGTGTGTTGCGTGTTTATACCGTAAATGCGATTTTCATAAGTAGCTTATCAATAACTGATTATTCCAGTGCCTATGGATGGTTTCTATTCGTTTTCTTTATATATTGTTTTTATTGTCTCAAAGACTTATTTAAGCTGTATATTATTTGTGCGTATGATTCATATGTAACATAAAATTGATATTATTTCTTGGTTCACACATATATTTATGCATGCAATCACGCTACTGTTGGAATAAAAAAAATATTGAAGATATCTTAATAGAGGAATGATTGAATAACACATTTCTGTTATAATTGTTTCTATGATATTGAGTATATAAAATACAAGAGGTACAGCTCTTGCTTCCAGTGAAATTGTACAATTGTTAAATACAATGTTACAGGTAGGTACAATGTCTTAATTTCTTCGAACTACAATAAATCGATCAATAGATAGACACAGCTAGAAAGATAAACATAGAATTATGAATATCCTAAATCTACTATAATTTTTTAAAGCATTAAACGTAACGACTAACGCTTAACGTGTAACGTTTTTTTTTTGTCGAATTCAAATGTGAAAAACTGTCATTTACTTATGGATATCTATTTAGCAATTTACCCTATCAACTATTCATTTTACACTATTATTCTTTATTATATATTGTCATACTAAAATTTAGAAGTCATATATAATTAATAGGTTAGGGCGCGTAAAAATAATGAAAACGATTGCCAGTTCCGAATCGAGAGGAGTGATGATCGACTTCGTCGTTTGAGTAGAACATCCACGATATTCTAAATGCGTAATTAGAAAACATAATTACATTGTGTTATCGAGTTGAATTATGATAAAAGGGGAAATGAATGAAATCGGATTGATTCGTTTATTATTATTACCTATGCTTCATCACTATCTTTCTTTATTCCTAAATGAATTTTTTTTTATTTTATATTAATCATCGCAGAACGCAAATCGACATTTATTAGAAGATTCGTCGTCATTTTCGTTTTTACGATCTTCATCATAATCGGATCCTACAGAATTTTAATAAATTATTAGTGAATCACAAAATAAAACTAGTTTATTAAAATATTACTTTATACTCACGACTTCTCCACTTAAGTGGTTTGTTGGAATTCAAAGAAGAACTCTGTTGAGATGTAGAAATATTGATGTTTTTATCTACGTATTTCATCATTTCTTTCATTACGCGTAATTGTTCTTGCATTAAATCATGAAGGCGTTCCATATGTTTCATTATTATCCTATTATTCACAAGTTGAGGTTCCATTGTATTCTAAATTAAGGGAAAACGTGTGTAATAAAAATGTATGTGCATACAGAATGAAACCATTGTTGGAAATATTTTGAGAAATCGGTCTATTTAGGCATAGTATTTCTTGTATAATTACAGTTTACATGATCATTTCAAGTAGAAACATTTTTTATAATCCATCGAACTTCTACGTTCAACAATGAATCTCGAATCAGTTTCAAGAAAGTGTTGAGCCGGCAATACTCTTATCAGTTTCGAATCAAATTTCTAGTCAACACTCGTTTGAATATTTTCATCAGTCTACTGGCGAAGGTACAAATATATATATTTCACTACTTACGTTTTATTTTCCTGGAATAAATGTCCTTTATGTTGCGAATTAGGAAATAATTACGTATGTGTTGGGCTGTTTTATCTACTTCCTAGCTTGAACTTGTCATGTCGTACATCGATATTTTTTGCGGTGTTTATTGGCCTCCATTGGTTGATCCGTCCTCTGTATAACCCAATGAGGCTGAACGTTATTTGCATATTCTTAAGTGTTTATATTCTACACCCAATAAGAAATCATTTCTATTATTCGGCTTCACACAATAATATCAAATTGAACTTAACATCTGAACATCTCGGTCGGTAAATCAACAGCAGAGATTTCTTCCTTATCGACACTAACTTGACCAAATATCGAAATTATACAATGTGAAAATTTCTTCCCGAATTCAAAGACAAATGAAAAAAATAATCTTGGTTTTGATTCAACTCTTCTTTTTATTCTTAATTTTGCTCTGGTTACATTAATCACGCAATAAATTATCTCACTGACGAGATACATGACGGGAAAAGATTCGTTTCTAAATACTCTAAAAATTAACATGCATCTATTACTGTAACCTAATTTTACTGCTTCTTATTTTTCGAGACATTCCTAAGAGGATCCTCCACATTAGGGCTTTTGTCTTCGTCGCTGGATGATGAGTTCTCCAGTGGAAGGTCAAGACCGTGCGTTAGTAGGTTCGCGATTCTCTCGACGTCCACGGTTTCATCCTGCTCCTGAATTTTCTTGAGGGCATTCGAGACGATGCAGAGATCGCCACGCAGCTCGCTGACCAGTGCGGTGATCTTCTGCGCGTTCGTTAGAACTTCGACAGACTGAGTGTAAGGATTGTAACGAACTCCGAATGGACGCTGTATTTGATTTGCGAATGCTCTAAAAATTTTATGGAACGTCAATTGAGTATATTTTAATGAAATATTAGATTAATAAATATTTTAAATATCAAATTGTATTATAAATAGCGCTCAAAATTGATTCAGTATTATAATGATTTTCTCTATTTTACTCAATTATTGAATAATATATTAAAAAATAATTTTATTGATTTATATGTTTTTTTCACTTATTTTCGTTTCAGTACTTTTGAGCGCTATTGTATATTATTGTTTCGTTTTATTTATAGTTATTGTTTTCATCGCATTACCGCATTTTTTCTTTTGCCTCTTCGATGCTGTCCGTATAATAATACGCATTCTGGAACGCTGTTATTATGCATTCCTGCTTGCAGGTAACATCAGGTTCAAATCTGAAAGTTTTCTCTGGTGCAGAGACCGCGTGCCTCAATTCCGCCACCGAAGATAAAAGACCAGCACCGTAGACTCGGTAAACGCCCTCTTGCTTGCATAGTCCAAATTCCACAGTGAAGAAGTAAAGCTGTACGAAGAAAATTTTAGCTTTTAGTTTAATATTATTCGTAACTCATAAACCAAAAAATAAAATATTTTAAAATGAAATTAAAATTATAAAAATAATTCTACCGTTGCCAATTTGTCGATATCATCATCGGATGCACCAAGAGATGCAAGACCAAGCTCTTGAGAAAATTGAGCGAAACTTGGATTCGCCAGGAGTGGCATGTGGCCTAATAACTCATGACAACAATCC
Organism: Goniozus legneri; assembly: GCA_003055095.1. Taxonomy (NCBI): domain Eukaryota; kingdom Metazoa; phylum Arthropoda; class Insecta; order Hymenoptera; family Bethylidae; genus Goniozus; species Goniozus legneri. Next base: position 264,094 of record NCVS01000088.1, read on the forward strand.
CTACGATCAATTGCAATTATTAGATATCGGGTTATGCGCATTTGGCTTATTGACTTACGGTTCTGGTGTGTAAAATGGATCGGACGAATGTCGGATGTACTGAGTACAATGAAAAACTCGGAAAGCCAATCCTGCCAAGAAATCTCTAGGTGAGAGGTAACCAGCGACTGGTCGAAGCTGAAACCCTGTGGTACCTAAAAATGAATCATAACTGATTTAATTAATTTCTATTAAAAATTCTATTAATTATTATCATCCAATTATGTAATAATAATTTTTAATTTGTATTAAATTTGTGATAACAAATTTTTTCTTACGTTTCAAGAAAGCATTCACATCTTCCAACTGCGGAATGTTATTTTCTCTAAAAGAAAAAAAAAATGTAAGTGTCTTGCGAGTAAAATTGTAATGATTATTTAAAACAAATTTATGATTTTCTCTTACCGATATCCACAATATTTCACGAGTCTTGGCCAGTTCTCGAGGTACTCCATACACGCGTGCTTCTGATAAAGTTGGTGAAGCTCGCGGAAAACGGTTTCCCTGAAATAAAAAATACAGCTCAGCGATATCCCGCTCTCATTAAGAGAATACGGCGCGTGCTTTCGCTCGTACGAAGGCAATCGCATCTCCGTTCAACTCTCAGTTTTTCTCGACTTTTCTCAAACTCGTAAGAAACTCGTGTCACTCCCCTTATTCAGATTCACTCCGTACAGAGTAAACTATATCGTATCGCGATGAATGCGCGACAAATTGAACCCGACTCGATTCATCTCGAGATCTATGCGAGTTTGATAATTCGATTTGTTCCGGCTCGATCGTCGCGCTCGAAACACACGAGTTTCGAACAATCGTTGCAAAATTGATAAGAACCCTTACCATGTTTTTATTTCCTCCGGGGTATATTGAACTCGTGGTATAGGATGACCGCTGAAACAGCACAATTTTCGTGTTTTTACGATTATCACTCAACGTTTCAATATTATCGCGTCTACTCACTGCTTATAATTGAAAGCTATATCCGCGAATTCTTGACGTCGTTTGCGATAAACTGGATCCTTGAAACCCTACAAAACATTACATTATTTATTAACGCGATTTTTTTGTCTAGTATTGAGTTGCAAAAATTTTATAATTTTCGTATTCATTAACTAAATTGTTATTTGCTAATTTTACTTCAATTAAAATTCAAATAAAATTTTTACAAACGTACCGGATGATCAGCATCCAATTCGGAACCGTACATGAGAACATTCTGGGCCTTATCCAAATCTGATATCTTACGCGGGAACCAAGGCATGTCAACCTCGCTAAAGTCTAAAGAAAATTATTTCAATGATAAGTTTATCACACGTTCAAATTTAGATACACAGAAAAATATTTTCAAATTATTTTCTAGCGTGATTAATATTTTTTCAGGTTAAATAGTTTAAATCAGGGATCGAAAAAAATTTTATTTTTTTTCTTACCGAAGCTGGGTGCAGCCGAGAGTATCGGCGGGTTTGGTATTTGGCCGATTTTCTCGAATTGAGCGAGATTGATCGCGGAGACCTCCCTGTTCAGCATCCTCACCAGCTGCTCCATCCTCATCGAGTCACACTCGACGTCCACCAAAATTTCGAACTCCGAACCCTCGCGCATCGATTTCCGGGATTCGATGTGAACAACGTTGACACCCAAATCCTGAGACACGTTTTCACTAAAAATTCTCTCTCTGAAACACCACAGAACACCAAACTCACCTGGAACACTTGAAGAGCTCTCGCCAGACCCCCAACTTGGTTCTTCAGGGAAAAAACCACGGAGCTCTTGCTGTCGCCCTGAGTTTCCAACACTTGCACCTGAATCAAGACAAACAGTTAATAGAACTATCACTCTTGGAACTCTAAAATTTTATCGAAAAAAATTTATCACACACTTCTCGAGGTTTGTGCATCGGGCTTCCCTCCTTGATGGCCCACTCTTCTCCTCTTCTGTATAGCCACATTCCAAGAAGACCTTTTCCTGAGCCACTCATGATTTAAAAATTTGATAAATTGGGGTAAAAATTAATCACTGAAAGTGAAGTTTTTAAGTAAAACGAAGATCGAGGGTGGAAATTTTTGAAATAAGAATCGAGCAGAAATTAACTGGATCGTGATCCAATGACGGTCAGTGGTAACAGTGTCTTGATATCAAAGTGTCTGACCTTCTTAAGCCTTCGACTCCCCCGCTTTTCTCGTCCTTCCGAATGACGATCTCACCCTGATTGGTTGCCGCCTTGCACCCGCGATTCTCTGCGATTGGTCGGACTCTGTTCTCCATGAGATACTCTTCACGTCCCCCTTCAAAGCGTTTGCTTCTTCCACTTGTTCGATTACGCAATTAATTTTCAAATTGCGTGGCCCTGCAATAAAAATTCCAATGAAAAATACAAAAGTCGTGAGGGCTCTCCCTGATCATAAACTACTCTACTAATCATACGTTTTACTATAACAATTTACTTTTTACTACAATTTACTGTAAATATAGAGAACCAACTGTTGAGTGTAACGAATAATTCATTTTGACAAGAATCCTCATTGAATAACGCGTTCTTGGCTAAACACGTAACTAGCATTTATATTAACGTCACAACGCCGTCAATATTTGAAATACGGATCGCTCAACGTCGGAATTAAGAAAGGATTCCGTCGTTGAGAGAATCACGTCGAATAAATCGTACTTCTGCTCTACTTATTTTTTTCCTATCGGGGAACAAAGACGGCGTTTAATCAGAGCCCGAGAGCAGCTACTTTCCGCTTCAAGTAGATACAGCACATTACCAGTGTCCATCACTTACTCGCTATCAAGCCGCGAGATTCGAAGCTGCGGAATCGCATACGGTAGGGTGCGTTCGAGCGGGGGTGTTAACGAAATTGAAGATACCGAACCTCCCCCGCGCTACTGAATATCGTTAACTGATAAAACTAAATTTACGTCGCTTATCATTGATTCTACCAGGTTTCTGTTTCGAACTGACTATACCAGAGACTCGCGGACTTCGAGATGAAATATGCGGGTATGACTTCTGGTCCCATTAATTCAACAATTTCACTCCGAGATCAAAAATTGAGAGATAATTGATTAAAAAATGTCTTAATTTAGGATGTACAAAAATCTTCTAACAATTTCTTATAGATTTACAAGTTATACAACAAATTTATACAATTCATTGACGTATTCATTATTGTGAATAATTTTATGTACTAACATCTGCTAGCTACATTAAAAGCCTGGCTGCATTAACATTTGACAGCTAACTTCATTTTTCTTGGGTCAATTTAGTTATTAGCCAGCACTTGTTACGCTCATCGAATGCGAAGAAGCAGCCCCTCGCGTCCAAGAGCGCACCCCCATCGTCGCAAGAGCGTTCGATTCTTCTCGGCGATCTAGTGTTTACGACATTGGCAACCACTAGAAAATTATTCGAGTGCTCTCACGATCTCTCGGGGACGCGCATCGCCCTATTGTATCGATCGAAAACAAGCTCATTCGCCCTCCAGTGCATAATCACCTCCGCATGAAACAGCACGCCAAGAATAAACAAAAAAAACGGTTGCAAAAGCATCGGCACGCCGAATCCAATTACCCAATCAAATCGAATTATCAAATCTCCCGTCTCGATTCCTGATAACTCGATTATCGTCTCCTAATCGTTCGTCATTCGAAATCCGAGGGAAAACACTCGAGTCGATTTTCATCCTTTCGTTCGAGTCAATCAGCGCTTTAATTCCTCGTGTTGCTTTTCTCTCTCTCTCTCTCTCTCTCTCTCTCTCTCTCTCTCTCTCTCTCTCTCCATTATTCTCTGGGTCGGCCGATGGAAAAGCCCCGTGAGGGTTTTGTGGAAGTAGAGGCGTCGATGCATTTTTCCCACTCCCGGCTACAGTGGCGGTTTTCGATTTCCAGATGGGGCGAGTGGGCGGCCGGAGGAGCGCGCGGGCGCGTTCGGACGACGGCAGCGGCGCTCGTGCTCGCAAAAATCAATACGCTTGAGAAGAGAGAGAGAGAGAGAGAGAGAGTTAAATGTGTCTCGTCTCGACGTCGCGAATTTAGCCGACGGAGGCGACATCTTTCCAGGAGAGGAGTCCGCACGTCGCGGTGAGGTCCGTGCTCCGAACTTGGACACGTCGAGGGAAAAAGACTGAGGAGTGGCACCGCCGACGATGGCGGACACCGACTTCGAGGAGTTTCGCTATCACCTCGACAGGCTGCCACACCGCGTCAACGCTCCTCTTCCTCTCACCAACTATACGTGAGTTTTTCATCCCCTAACTCTAACGATTCTTCGCGTGATTCATTTCTTCCTGTCTTCTTATATTTCTTCTTTTTTTCTCGAATTTTTTTTTCTATCTTGATTTTCTCGCTCGTTGCGTTTGGGGGGTGATGAAAAATTAAGAGCCCGAAATGGGGTCACCCGCCCCTCTGTAGCGTACCAAGATGTATCTCGACCTAGAAAAATTTCTCGCACCTGGTGGTCGTTAACGCGGGGTCGATTGCGCTTTTGTTTCTCCTTCGAGGTGACAGGTGGTGGATTTTGACGTTTAAATGTCTCCCGTGCTACGTGCATGCGCATTATGGGATAAAGTGTGCATCGAGGGGTTCAAAATTGATCGGGTCGCTATCTTCGACGAAACTCGCCGAGTTTTATTTATAACGCGGGTCCTGTACTCGTTTCATGCTTCGACAGACTCGTGCACGATGTCATGCTCGACGACGCATCGACGTCATCGCAGGAGAGTGACGTCGAGATCGTGCGGCCTTGCAACAGGATAGCCGATTCCGAGGACGAGGACGAGATAGTTGGTTTGCATCAGCATGACAACCAGAGCGGTCACACGTCGGCCGATGACAGCGAGGATCTCGATCATCACTCTTCGATTGTCGCCGACAGTGACTTCAGGTTTGATCGATTTCTCAATTGTGTGTCGAGTTTTCCTACAGGGACAATCAGTTGTAATTTGGCATGACACAATTTGTATATACAGTTTCTTAATTTGAAAACTTTCTCGATTCCCCGTTTCATGTAGAGACTCCCAACTCACGAATATTGAAAATTCCAATGCCTGTTGAGTAGAGTAGTTTTATGATTACCGTTGGGTGACGTTAGCTTGTTCGATGGGCTGAGCAGCAGGGGACGTACCGGAGCTGGACCCGGTGGTGGTGGCATGGGTATCGGTACAGGTGGACGGGAGAGTGCGGTGAGCGACACAGGAGATACCTCGAGTCTCAGTTCTTGGCCTACGCCTGAGCACGCGCCAGTCAACCGATCCGTAGCCGGCGGCAACGAGCGCAGACGTCGAAGGCTACCGGAGATACCGAAAAACAAAAAATGTGAGTAAGTTTGTTATCGCAAAATTACAAAATAACTCAAAAGATAATGAAACTATGTATGTACATAAATAAAAATTAAGATACAATTATTTACAACATTCAGAAGATTGACCAATTTTGAACTGAAAACTCATTTTATTTATTAAAAATTTTTTTAGGCTTATCCTCATCCCAATCATCAGCTTTCGCTGTGACATCGCTGGCCGACGAGTTGGAAGCGGCGAATGGACTGAGTCGTGGTCATCTGGTTCTGCGAAAATGCCATTTGAGACTGCGACACGAGGATAGTTCACCGGATAGCGAGCGGATGGCAACCGACAGCGGTCACTCGACCGCTCATTCGCCCGAAAACGGGCCGAAGAGCGTGTCTCCTATACCTTGCAATATTCTTCAAAATACCGACTCAGTATCCCCTTTCAGTACGCCAGGTAAAAAAAATTAATTTTACATCCGAATTAAAGATCTAACAATCCACATAACTCAAAATTAATTATCCCATCAATTTTTTATAATTTTTCACAGGTAGTGGCGGCGTTCCCTTTTCTCAATTAGAACTGCTCGAAGCTACTCACAGAGGTCTGCACAAATTCATACCCCGACATCACGACGAGATCGACCTCGAAATCGGAGACCCCATTTACGTGCAGAAGGAAGCCGATGATTTGTGGTGCGAAGGTAGGTGACTCATTAACCTTTGCTGTAATCCTCGAAAGATTCATCGACGAATAAATCCTGTTTTCCTCCGAAGGTGTGAATCTGAGAACGGGCCGTCAAGGCATATTTCCATCGGCTTACGCGGTTGATATGGATTATAACGACTTCGATCCGACAGCGCCTAAGGTGAAACGCGAGAGATACCTCCTGGGTTACTTGGGCTCCGTGGAGACGCTGGCGCACAAGGGCACGGGCGTGGTTTGCCAGGCGGTCAGACGGATCGTGGGCAACCACGAGACGGTGTCACCGTTGGCTCAAGGCTGCATACTCGAGGTGTCCGATCAGGGCCTCCGAATGGTCGACAGGAGCAAATCACGAGTGGGTTTTCTAAAAAAAGAAAAAATCCCATCAGCAAAATTCTTACAATTTAAATTCGACTATTATTTCAGAAAAGTACAAGACCCTGCATCGATTACTTCTACTCTCTCAAAAACGTCTCGTTCTGTGCGTTTCATCCTCGCGATCATCGTTATCTTGGTTTCATCACGAAGCATCCGACGTTGCAGAGATTCGCGTGTCACGTTTTCATCGGTCAGGAATCGACGCGGCCGGTGGCCGAGGCTGTCGGGTAAGATAGAAAGTTGAGAAATTTTTTCCCAATCTTGTCATTGTGAGTCAGCTGACGACGGTGGAAAATGATTTTTCCAGGCGCGCGTTCCAGCGTTTTTACACCAAGTTCATCGAGACGGCTTTTCCTATCGAGGACATCTATATCGAATAAGTTTTCGCTTGAATCGTGTGCGAAAAACTACCTTGTATTCTTTACTCCTCCCCTTGTAAATAATTGCCTGCAGATGTAGATAAGGAAAAAAAAGAAAAAAACTATTCAAGTGAATACACACTCGCATACTATTATCTCTGCTCTTGTTACGGTACGCAATAGAGAAAATCCCGAACCACAGCATCCTTTTCATCGTCACGGATCGTCGTAATCGATCGTTCTTATTTTTCCTCATTTCGCGAGCTCTCTCATCTCGAATGGCTTCTATCGTCGTGTTTTGCGCGCATTATGTTACGTGTGGAATCATTAATTGCCCACTACCACTCGTCCAAGGCTGAACGAGGCTAAACGAGCAGAGTTTACGTTCACGAATGCCGGAGTCGTGGAACGGGACAGCGAGCGGTCTTTCGAGTGTGGCGCAACTAAATCTTATCAATGGTAGTTAGTTCTCGGTTATGTGCAGTTGCCAGTGCATTATGCGGGGACGAAGATTCGCTCTCGTTGTGACTGTAAGCGCCAGATTCACGCGATAGCGATTTTTGTTCAAACAATCTCGTTATTTCGTAATTTGGCATCTCTAGTAGAATTCTCGATCGAACAATTTGATCAATGAGATCTTATTTTTTCTCATTCCGATCGATTTCAGCTGATCTCAAGGTACAGTACCTCGTAATCTAAAAAAAAAAACAATGTAATTGTATATAAGTTGCCTATGAGTTTTCTAATTACACAATGTAGGGCAACGTTTTAAAATGTAATTGTATATAAAAATTTATTTTGGCCGACTAAGCATTTTTCTTCGCGTTTAATTTTAACGCATAAAAACCGGCGATAAAACACTCGGCTGTTACGATCAATCAATGTCATTATGTAAAATTAATTTTCACCATTTCAGCTTCTTTTCTATCGGTAATCCGATTGGCTCAAACATGTCTGCGTGGTCCAAGAATATAATTTTGCTCCTCCAGTTGGTTTCGTTTTGTTATTTCGTTGACTCGTACAAAATACTGGCAATTGCACCTTATAGCGGGAGAAGCCACTGGGAGATATTTCGTCCGCTCCTAGAGGAGCTCGCTAGACGAGGCAATAAAATAACAGTCATAACGCATCACCCAAGAGAAACGCCTCTCGAAAATTACCACGAAATCGATATCGGTAGCGACACGGATCCAGGTCGTCATACAAAAAACATGGACACCATTAACGTCAAATCGAATTGGCTCGAGATGCATGGTAAGAATATTTTCATCGAAAAAGCGAAAGGTTAAACAATTAACTGAAAATAACTTGTAATTGTATAGCTGTGCTATCGGCGGGCGCTAATATCGTTTGCGGTCAAGGACTTTATCATCCAAAGGTTCAGGAGTTGTACAATTCCAACGAGACGTTCGACGTCGTTATAAGTGAAATATTCACCTCGGACTGCTTCCTCGGTTTTGTTCACAAATATCAATCGCCGAACATAGCGATTCGTACAGCACCCCTCTCGCCTTGGACGAATTACAGAGTAGCGAATCCTGACAATCCTTCTTACATCCCAAATTCGTTGCTCGGCAAGTCGACACATATGGACTTTCGGGATCGCTTGGAGAATCTTCTAGGTGTGCTTTATTACAAAGCGGTCTACGCCTATTATAATAGACAATGCATGAGGCACGCTAGACGTTTTTTCGGAGACGATCTTCCTGAATTGGAGGACATCGCTCGCAACACTAGCATGATCCTGGTCAACACTCATTACACGCTTCAATACGCTAGGCCATTGGTTCCCGGAATTCGTGAGATAGCCGGAATACACATAGGCCAGCCAAAGAAGTTGCCTGAGCAGATCGACGACTGGATATCGAATTCCGAACACGGCGTTATTTACTTTAGCTTGGGTTCAATGCTGAAGTCGTCCAGCATGTCGAACGAGAAGAGGCAAGCATTTCTGGATGCCTTTGCGGAGATGCCTCACAGGGTGATAATGAAGTGGGAGGATAACGATTTGAAGAATCTACCTCGCAACGTTAAAACTTTCTCTTGGACACCACAGTATGATATTTTAAGTGAGTTTGTCATTTAATTTCTTTTATTTTCGAAATAGAATTTTCCTCTCACTTATTTTTTATATCTACGAAAAAATTATAATGAAAAATTTATATCTCAAAGGTAAACAAATGATTAGACCGCTTCGCGTATTATATGATCGTAGATAAGTAGTCTGATTTTGAAAGTTCAAATACAGACCACTGAGTAAATAATCACCTGTTAGACTAAGTTGAACTTTTATTCTTCCGAATAAAAAGATACCAATGAATTAGCATTGGTTGAATAATAATAAACTTTCAGGTCACTCTAAAGTGAAACTATTCATATCGCATGCCGGTATGCTAAGTTCGGTAGAAGCTGTTTACAGCGGTACACCATTGATTGTTATACCTGCTTATGGAGACCAGCCTACAAATGCATTGCTCTTAGAAGAGAATGGTGTTGCTATAAAACTCCGGTATTCCAATTTGACGAAGGATACTATCTTAGGTGCTATGAAGCGAATTCTCTATGATCCAAAGTCAGTTGGACAAATAAATTATGTTTAATTCGTATTTTACTTTCTAATTAAATACGAAATTGTTTAGGTATCAAGAGAACGCTAAACTGCGATCTCAGGCAATACGAGATCGATTGGTGCCACCTGTTGAGGAAGCAGCATATTGGGTTGAGTACGTTGCGCGTTATAAAGGTGCTAATTTCCTCAGGAGTCCAGCGATAGATATGCCGTTGTATCAGTACCTTCTTTTGGACGTTATTGCGACATTATTTGTCGTAGCCTTAATATTAATATACGCTTTGTATTTATTTATTAAATTAGTTTTTTGGCTGTTGTGTGGATCAAGGAAGCGGAAATTGAAACGTGAATAGGCACTTGTGACGGCTAAAAAGTGTAGAAAGTTACTTACTGAGAATAACAATTTTATAACAAAGCTTATATTTCATAAATTATATCTTTGTATGAGAATATAAAAATTAAACTTGCTCTATCACCAACGAATTGAGTTCATCCTCTCCAGGACACAGCACAGAATCAATATTATAAAGAGCTGCATGGATTGTTACCAAACACCATGAAACACCTATGAATACATATAAAAATAAAAATTTCAACTCACTGATATTAATACTTCTATTATTGCGAAAAGATAGTTATACTAACCAAGTACCCAAAAAACAGCTGTTCCAGCTCCTACTAAATACAAAACAGGCAGTGCACATGCTCCAACTAACATATATAACTGTACCAAAGTCAATTCATGATTAAAAACTTTTATTCTCTGCTTTGCGTGTCTCTGTGAGAGTTTATAACAAACTGTCAGAGAAACGACAACAGTAATTAATAATAAAGGTGATGTAATCCTGTAAAAATATCAAGAGATAAGAAAATTTATCGCACAATTTTTTACTTTTACCCAATATATAATGATGAAACTTACAAGCAGTATAATAATAGTCCAATAAATACAAATAGGTAATTGCTTTGGAAATATTCAATATTCTTTACAACTCGTTTGCTCAATCTTGTTAAGCTGGGAGGTGGTCTAAAATTGTTGCTGTTTAAAAACAAAGACCAGGGTCTGATATTAGCTTTTCTGTGTTCTATCCACTGTTGAGCTTGCGGATATGCTGCATGACTTGATAAAAACTGTTGTAATTGCGGTAATTCGAATCTAAAATTAATATTAAATTTAGATAAACTGAAATGATTACAAAAATATGGTAAAAATGATAACAGCACCCGTTTCCGCCAATAGATTTGCTATTTTGAGATGGGCTTTCCATTTCGCCCGAAACGGGAATATTCACATCTGTCATCGTTTCACCGATTCACCACACTGTTACATCTAAATTCTAAACAAAAAAATCGATCTGATTAAAATCGGTGAAGAGTCCACATTTAGAATTGATATAACAAGTATCTAATATCAAATTTCAATCAGTAACATTGTTAACCTAATTGTTTTGACAACTTACGTCGACAACCGATAAAAATTCAAGTAGATGTAGCGGATGATGCTGCCGCATTGCGGCGAATTTTCTAAGCTTTAAGATCTTTCCGCAATCGTAACATATTGTTAGGAGTGGGAAAGAGGAAATATCTTTCTTTGTATGAATAGAATTATTTCTTAATATCTTAATATCCAGCAGATTTTTATAATTATCCATCCTTTTATTTCATTACAATTTTTTAATATCAAAGAAAATGAAATTGTAATACCATAACATTAAAAAAAAAGAAGTAATCTTTGTAAGCGTCAAATGTACGCTTTTGAAGTAGTAATGTATGGAAAAATAAATTCTGAAAATCTACTTAAAAAAGCATACAGTATCGAAGAAATGTTTCACTTTCTCTCGCAAAAATAAAAAATTTTTTATATTCACGATCTGCTTACTCAACTTTTCTTATCTTTTGATTTAATTTTACGGCCGAGTAAATCAAAGGCTGGGCCCACTTCGGGATCTTGATCGGTATCCGAACTGCAATCACTGTCGCTTGAATCGTCATAGTATGATCCAAGACCAGGTAAGATTCCAATACATTGCATACCAGATGGTTCAGTTTTAGGCGAGTGAGATCTCTTTTTGACAATACTGCTTGAATCACTTTCTATGTCTTTATCTGAACTTACTGGTTCTGAAGATTTATTTTTTTCATTTTCACATTCCTCTGGATTCTGTTCTTCTGCCGATAGTTTCCTTTTACGTCCTTTACTGACTTCAGTACCTTGAAAATAAAATTTTTATAGAAATTCATTATTATTATTATAAATTAACTAAATAACAAACATGACAAACTTTTTGTTTTTTCTGGCTTCTTAACCACAACACCAGCTAATAGCTTCAATTGTGAATTTCTGCCACTAGAAAAATACATATTGTAGAATTCAGTACTCATTTAAATTTAATTTTCGAAATTTTTAAGTTTATCTATTATTGCAAACCTTCCACTAGAATTATTTTTGTTATTTGTTTGAGGTTTTTTCAATTCCAACTTTAATCTTTGATCTAATGATTTCTCTTGTAAAGTTGCTACTGCTGCTTTAAAATCGCGCATTTCTTTTTCTTCTTCAATATGTTTTTTCCTTTCTTCTTCTAATTTTGTCCTATCAACTAAATCTAGAAATTCTACTTCATCATCGTCCAAACCTTTAATCATATTTTCTGCAAAATAAAAACTTAGCGTATAGAACTTAAAATGTTCATCTATTAAATTAAACAGAATATTAAGGAATGTTGGAAACAGCAATAAACAAAATAATTTTATTTACTGAGTTTGTGGGCTTCTTCATATTCGGCCTGTTTCTTATAATTTTGTTCTTGCAATCTTTCAAACAAAGATCGGCTATCAAATGGCTCTTCAGGACGCTCTGATGAATTATGTAATTTAGTATAATCAAGTTGGATAATAACAAAAAATAACATGTTAACAACAATCATCTCAACAAACCTAGCGGCTGATCAGCCGAACGAACTCGTTCCCATTCTTCTTGGCGTAGTTTCCTCTGTTCTGCTAGTTCAGCTTCAGATATGAAACCTGAACTCATTTTTCATGCACCTTGGGAAGAATGAAAAATCATTCAGAATTTATTTCAGTTGATTAAAATTATGAAAAAAATTCAAATCTTTATAGTTTGTAAATGAAATGAAGTTAAATAATTCAATATATCCATTAATCTGGATTTGAAATATATTTTGATAGAGATTGTTAATTAAAATAAAATGATTTGAATTCATAGGAAATTTACTTATGAAAATAAAATAGTGGGCCAAAATTACGTCAAAACGAGTTTCAATCAGATGTTAGGTAGGTTATTGCTTTTACTTTGTACAATTCAAGCAGACTTGCGTACTATTTGTTATGTTGGTTATACGACTATTAAGTCAAATTCACACTATCAAACAAGTCATTTTAAAAACAAAAAAAATTTTGAATGTCAAATAATTTTGTCAGACAAATGTCATTTTTCAATTTTAATTAAATAAAATGTAATTTTACCGATCATATGTCTAACAATTGAATCTTAAATTTTGTCCATATTCCAACTAAATATGGATCGAAATCCCAAATAAATTCGAAGAAACGACCACAACGTTTTCGGGGGGCGCTCATGTCGTAAGCATACTGAAGCGTCCATCTTTTCTTAGCTGTCTTTTGCACAGTGGTGAGGTCGTCAAGGTACATGCGTTCCCGTGTTGACTTATTATTTAAGGGTATTAAACATAAAAAATGTAAAATGTTATTGTTATCGTGAACAACTAAGGTTTAATTATTAGTTAACAATCGTTTTTTTGTTGGATGACATAAATACCAGCTGATATTTGTGGATTATAAATACACTAGCCAACCGCAATTTCACTTTTACATCTTGTTTTGATTCAATTTCGTTAAATAGTGAATTTGAGTGTCTTATTTGTTTGTGTTGAAATTGCTAAGAATAACTCTCAACAATGGACTATGAAATAATAATGTAATTATTGTGAAAATGAAATTCTAACAATCTAACCTCTCCTTTTCAGATGTTTACGGCTAATGCTAAGATAATCAAAAGTGGCGGGGCTGAGCCCGACCAATTTGAAGCCAGCATTTCTCAGGCTCTTTTGGAGTTGGAAATGAACAGTGACCTCAAATCTCAATTGAGGGAGCTTTATATTACTAAAGCCAAGGAGATCGAGACTAACAACAAGAAGGTAAGTTGACTTGTCGGACTTGTAGAACAGAAATAGTAACAAAGTGATCTTTCCTTGCAGAGCATCATCATCTATGTCCCGATGCCAAAATTGAAGTCTTTCCAGAAAATTCAGACCCGTTTGGTCCGTGAATTGGAAAAGAAATTCTCCGGCAAACATGTTATGTTTGTTGGCGAAAGGAAGATCCTGCCCAAGCCAACGAGGAAGACCCGCACAAAGAACAAGCAGAAGAGGCCAAGAAGGTAAGCCATTAATCGATATTTAGATTTTCTAACAACAATTAATCTTTGAATTTTGTGTTTTTATAGCCGCACGTTGACATCGGTGTATGACGCTCTTCTTGAGGATTTGGTTTACCCTGTTGAAATTGTAGGCAAACGTATTAGAGTAAAACTTGATGGCTCCCAAGTCATTAAAGTACATTTAGACAAGAACGAACAGACCAACATCGAACACAAGGTAATAATTCTCAAAAAATTAACCAAATTCTATCGAATCTGATTCAAGTATGTATATTTATTTCATTTTATTCTGTTTACAGGTCGACACTTTTGCTTCAGTTTACAAGAAATTGACTGGAAGAGATGTCACTTTCGAATTTCCAGAGACTTATGTATAATTCAACTAAAATAAATTTTTGAAACTATATTCAAGGAATTTTTTTTATTGTTTTCATTGCATGAGAAGGTGATATAACTCAACGTAAAGCCTTTCGTAAGAATGATATAAATATAGAAACATTCATGATTAGAAAGGCATAAAATATCAAAGTCACTTCTGCACGCCTCGGTTCTGTCCTCTTCCAATCTCTAAGTCTAATTGGAAGAAATTCAATCGTGAGTTCATTAATTTCGTGTTCTACATTTTCGATACTCACGTAGCGAAAATGATTTCTTGTACAGAGAGCGACTGCGGTCTGAGGTGCATTAAAATTAGAGTAGCAGTTATACTGCCTGCTTCTATAGCTCCGTCCGCGGTACCAGGCCAATGATAGCCATATTCACTCGCCGTAAAAAATATTCTTTAATTATCTCTTGTTTCATAACGAAAGTTCATTCTAAACTTACTTCCCATGGGGAATTTTCAGTAAATCGATATGGCAATCCAACGACGAAGGTCTCAGAACGCTCATCGGGCTCCCTCCCCCTCCCGTATCCTGAGTCTCAAAGAAATCAAAAGGTACCCATTTGTGTTCATTGTAAGCAAAATTCACTCTGCTTCTCGATTTGAAACACTTTTCCAGGGTGCTCCTCAAACCATCCATCCTTGAATCGTCCAAATCTTCCTTCAAATATCCTGCTAGAGTGTATTCCGTGTCTCTAAGTGCGGTAGAGATTTTACAAGTAGTACCAGCAGAAAATAGTTTGTATATCAAGATGGTCAGAGTAATTGGAAACGTACTCGGTGCGCAACGTCGCGTCGTAAACGAAATTGACGAGCGTGGCCGAGTCTAACGTTGTCAGGACGTCACCTGTGTACTCGTCGTGCCAGAAGGGTTGCGCGTAAGTGGCATTGAAGTACGTATTCCTAGCTGGCTCGTACGCGACACGCGAGCGCGTTACGTTATCCGGTAGCGTGGGCTCTATAACGATGCGGTCGTTCTCGGGCGGGGGAACGGCTATTGCCACATATTTGCATCTGCAAACAGTTCGGTTTGATTTTACCTCTTCCGCCATAAAACCTGCTATCTCTCATCAGCCAACAACGAACTTGATTTTCGATCGATTCGTGACCACGTAGTACTTGCCGTTATCGGCAGGGTGAATTTTCACTACATGCTCGCCAAACGTCACGTTGCCGTGCTCCAACGAAATCTCGTGCAGTAGGGTATCGGTGATTTTTTGCATGCCTCCCTAATCATTTTTTTATAATCGAAACTCGCTAGGAAAATAATTAACCCCTTAACATGCTCTGGCTCTGAGAGGCATTATTCTTTGATTTTTTTATTTTATTGTTCGTTTTTATTTATTTTTTTTAGTAGATTTATCGACAATTTTTTTTCAATTGATTGACATTGAAAGAAGTAAAACTGTTCTAGTCTTAATCGACATGTCAAGGGGTTAAAAATCTATAAAAGAGCGAAACGGTACCTCGACGAAGAAGCGATTATCGTCGCCCAGCGTCGCTCTCAGTCTGTTGAAAAAACCACCGGCTCCGTGTAGCATCACTAGGAACCACAGCGCCGATATTTCCCTCGGATCTCGCACACCTGCGGTGTCAACGACTTTATATCCGTAAAAGCAAAAATTTTCTTTGCCATTACCGCATACGTTATAAATGAACGTCCGACAGAGCGAACGAGGACGGGATAGGAAAACGAGTTGACACAATAATCGATCGACACTACTAGCCGCCAGCTCGTCCGCGTTCTCGCTTCTATCGTACCTCGCGAAGCACGAATCCCGACTATACTCGTTTATCTGAAAGTTCAGCCACTTATATCTCGCGAAATAGTTCCCCGCGTTTCTTTTACTTGTTGAAGAAAGTAGGCAACTTGAGCGCCGACGAAGCTTGACACTTTCTCGATCGGTCCTCCTTTCGTTACGAAGATTCTCTTTTTGTTGCTCGATTCTTGCCTGAGGATCAGAGGGATCCTCAATCTCATTAGCATCGTTATCATAGACACTTGAGTCGGGTAAGCAAAGTAGGATTTGCTGAGGTCTTCTGGCAAAACTCTACCACCTGCGTAATCTGCAGAAGAGTCGACCGATGACAATGGCTCAGAAGTTGACAGTGACTCAGAAGTTGGCAACTAGGTTACCATTGCCCTCGATTATCAGCACTCGCAGCGAAGCTCGTTTTTTTAAGATCTTGTAAGCCACGGTGAGCCCAGCCAGACCAGCCCCGACGACGATAACGTCGTACTCGAGAGTACTCGCGAAGGACGGTTCTAAAGAAAGCATCTCCCGCACGGAAGGCATGCTTGAAGTTTGCCACCGGAACTTCGATACATCGATATCGTTGTAGTTCAGAATAATAACTTTCCATCTATACGTTTCCTCGACTGTGCGAGCTCGCAAGTGTTCGCGATAAAGAATAATTTTCCAACTCTACATTTTCCTCGGGAAATTGATTATTCTCGTCGCGTTTCGTCGGAATTTATACTCCGTCTCTTCCCGCCATAAAATCGTCAATTTCTCGAAAAAAAAAGAGAAAGATACGTATTTTCGAAAATTCTCACTCGAGAGGAAAACCCGGGCGAGTGTCAGCCGCGGAGAACTCTACCTCTCTTATTTTTTCCTACCTCACGCGCGCTATTGGAAAGATCGCGCGAGAAGTAACGTGCCGCGACGGGTCCTTCGGTCAGTCGCAGTCCCTTGATAATTCAAGCAACTTTTAACTGCAACCTTTATGACCCCTCCGCGGTGGGCGCAGCGCGTCTCTCCTCTCTTTCTCGTCGAAATGGAGCGAGCGAGATGCTCGCTTTTACGACTGGTCTACTCTCTCCCTCCCCCCTCTCTCTCTCTCTCTCTCTCTCGCTCGCGTTGCCTTTACGGAGCTCCTGCATCTTAAATAATTGATCCTAACGTAGTTACCGCTGTTTTTATAACTGTTTTACCGTCCGCTGTTGCCGCCACGTTGCATTATTCACGGTTCGGCCTTTTAAAGCCTCGCGGCACCGACGATCTTCCTCTTCGGGGCCGCGCGAGAGCGCGTTATAGGTGAGAACGGACCCAGCGTGCACGACGAGTCCGGCAACTTTATCCGTACCGAGACGTTCTTGCGCCTCTTCGCGTTTATCGAGCATTTTCCTTTATCTTGGACTTTTTTCCTCGAGAATTTTCGGCGTATTACTTTCCCCTCCCCACCGGCGAATGGAATTCTTGATTTTTCGCGGATACCGAGGTAGCGAGCGAGAGGGAGAGAGAGAGAGAGAGGTAGCACACTTTCGTATTAAGAATGAAGTTTTAGAATGCCGAATGCAGGCATCGTTCTCTTTTGGAAAGGCACTTTGACACAGCCCCACGGGTACATTACCAGGATTGCCGCCACCAATTGAACTCCCCCGACTGCTACGCCGTCTTCTCTTCCTCATCCTCCTCTTTTCAATGGCTTGCTCTCTGGCAGCCCCCCAATCCACCCCCCTCTCTCCTTTTCCACAATCTAGGCGCCCTTCGCTACCCCCCTATTTCCGGCGCACGGTAAACACCGCCGCCGGAGGCGACACCGTACCACCGTTCAAACAGCCAATCGGCCGAGGTTTCCCCAACATCCCGACTAGACGACGACGGGGCCCATAGACTCGAAATTCATCATTGTTAAACGCTATTTGACTTATCCGTGCATTGCCCCCCGCGCTCGCTCCGAAAATTCCTATAATGGGTTTCCAGCCTCCGGCGAAGCGAGCTGAGCTAGTGTTGTAACTGAGAGAGAGAGAGAGAGTAAAAAATAAAAAAAATAGAGGACTAGAGAGAGGGAGAGCGAGCGTAAGAGAGTAGAGTGTAGAAGTCTAAGAGAGGAGAAGACGTATCGGGAATCCGAATTTCCGCCGCCTCCGGTTTTTACTTCGGCGGTCATTGTTCAAGCTGGTGAAACTTTAACGGTACCGGTTTCCTACGCCTCTCGATTTTCTTTCGAGATTCCACGAAAGACGTTATTTCGGGGGCGTAGGCGTGACTCGGGGAGAAGGGCGATCTTGCCGGGATGGGGGTTACAGCTATTCCCCGCTAATCCACGCGACTACCTCGCAGAAGCTACGAGAGGCAACGGGGGGGAGGGGGGTGGACCGAAAAATTCTACGTATCTCGAAACACGCGCCTGGTGTGTTTCGCCTCGCGGACTTCTCTCTCTCTCTCTCTCTCTCTCTCTCTCTCG
This sequence comes from Goniozus legneri, assembly GCA_003055095.1. Taxonomy (NCBI): domain Eukaryota; kingdom Metazoa; phylum Arthropoda; class Insecta; order Hymenoptera; family Bethylidae; genus Goniozus; species Goniozus legneri. The sequence goes on from NCVS01000088.1 coordinate 282,419, forward strand.
TCGGCGAGAGGATACAACGCGCTGGGAGGGAATTCGTAATATAGAGGGCCGCTCTACGGCCCCGCTGGGAGGAATTCCGGGGTACGTTTTAAATTGCTGCATCCCCAACCTCCTTGTTTATGTATGCCTCGTGTTTCTTATTCTTGTGCGGCAGCGCGCGAGAGAAACGAGAGGGCGAGAGGGATGGAGAATGAGGAAGAGCGAGAGGGATGGAAGAGAAGGATATAAGGGTGGCCC
>NCVS01000088.1:286663-327137 GCA_003055095.1 Goniozus legneri
TGCATTTTTCATCGATATTTCGGCATTCGCGGACGTGCAAGAGACGCTCCGGGTCCATCGGCAACTCCGCTTCTCTATTTTTTTTCCATTCCCGACTCGCAAACCTCGATGGAAGCTCGAGAATCAATCTTTATCGTCGCACGTTCGTAAAACCTCGAGAGTAAAAAGGCGAAGGACTCGCGAGGACGTCTTTGCGAGCAAACAGGATCGCGGGAAGCCGGGAAGGATGGAACACGGAATAATGGCATTTTCGGTGTAAACAGATTCGCGCGGGTAAACCGATTGAACGAATGTAATAACAGAAATGACGCTGGCTCGTGTCGCCGGAGGGAAACGAGCGATGGAAGGAGTAGGCACGCGAGAGATTGAAACGGCTAGAGAGAAAGAGAGATGGACGGAGAGACAGAGAAGTGAGATAAAAAGTGTAAGAGAAACAGAGAGGAAGAGGCAAAGAGAGTAGTTGCGAAATAGCAAAATGGTAGAATGGTCGGGAAGAGGGAACGGAGTGAAGTGTAGAGCGCGCGCGCGCGCGCGCGAGAGAGAGAGAGAGAGAGAGAGAGGAAGAGAGAGAAATGGGCGACCAGAGGAGAGTTTGGATACCTAGCCGGGGGTAGGCTGCTGGTGCAAGTAGGTTTAATATTTGATAACGCGGGCTGGTCATCCTGCCGAGGCGATAACACAGGCCCCGCGGGAACCTTCCGACCAACATCCCTCCGAAAACGACTGCGTCCCATCCTCCCTCTTCCACCCCCTCAGCCTCCGCTATACACATCCCACACCCCCTCCTCCCCCCTGCCGTCCCACCTGTCCTATCTTCCCCGCCGCTTTACGTCATTCCTCGACCGCATGGCGGTTCACCCTCCTCCCTCCCTCCCCCCTCGCCAACCTCCTCTCGCCCGGCCGCCTCGTACTCCGCCATCCGCAAAAATGAACGACAATTGACCGCGAGAAGCCGGAAACCCCCTCGCGTCGGCTTACCGCGCGAAATGTCGTTGTGCCTTTTTTTTCATTACAGTCAATCGTTCCCCCCTTTTTTTCGTGTCCAGGGTAATCTCGGTGCATCTTGCGAGTGAGAGTGTGAGAGAGAGAGAGAGAGCGCGCGGTTTCATTCGTTTACTCTATCGAGGCCTTCGGGGAGCAACAGAAGGGATTCGGGTTACCGAAGGGTCCGCGAGTCGCCTTAAAAATTCATCGCGAAATAGGTCACACAAATCAGCACTCGGCTCACCCCGAAAACTATCCCTCTCATTCTCGTTTCTCTAGCACTCTCTCTCTCTCTCTCCCTCTCTCTGTCTCTCGCGTGGACAGTCCTGAGGCGTACACGCGACCTTCGGTATTTCGCGAGTTTAATGGGATTTAACGGTTTCCCACTTAACTCGCGCGTTGATCCGTTTCCCTCTTCTATTCATCGGGATCGAGCATCTCGAATTCTCGTTAAGACTCCTCGGATTTCGAGCGGCGTTATCCCTCAGGATGCGTTGTACCCCCGCTCCCCGAGGGCGTGAAAAAATAAGCGGGCTCGACCTTTTCCGCTCGAAAATCAGATCCCGCCGAGGAGACGATAGGAGCCATCGATGTCAATCGAATTATCTCGCGCTGACGTTCTGCCCCAGCCGGGGGGAGCGAAATCACGATCCCAGAACTCGTCTCCATCGAGGAATTTCTACAATCTTAAAAAAAAAAAATTCTATAACAAGCCGGGAAATTATGAAAAACGATAAACGTCGCGAGTAACTAAATCTATACCTAGAACTAGTTTAACTAGCGAGAAAGAAAAAATCCAGAAGAGAGAGAGAGAGAGAGAAAGAAGAAGAAAGTAAAGCACGAAGAAAGAGAAGTGGAAAAAGAAGGAGAGAGAGAGAGAGGGCGAATAAAGCGTCGAAAGAGGAACGCGAGTATCGAGGTTGCGTTCACGGGGGGTGGGTGAGGTAGGACGGACTCCAGCGGGGGTAGCAACAGCGCTGCGCCGCTCGCGGGGGCGGGGGGAGAGGGGCTAAAGATGGCCGACCCGACTGGGAGCGCGAGACGCAAGCGCGGAGGGTCGCAGACTCCGCCCCGGCTCGGGCTCTCTGTTTTTCACCCCCCGCGGCTCCCCACTACCACCACCCTCGCCGAGTCACCCCTTCCTCGCGAGCAGGCGCAACTCCGTCGGGCAGAGCGGGTGGGAGCGAGAGAGCAGAGCCGAGCCACCCCCGTTTCACCCTCTCTCCTTCTCTCTCTACTCTCTGGCGCGCGCGCGAGCAGCCCCTGAGAGGGGGTGCGCGGGGGGGAGGGGGAAGAGTTCATCCGCGGGAGAGCCACTCTCGACCAGTCGCCGCCAAAAAGTGCGAGCCTCAGGTTCCCCGAATAATTTTGCGCACTCGCACGTAGAGAGAGAGAGAGAGAGATAAAAAAATCCTGCGTCAAATCCTCTCTCTCTCTGTTTTTCTCGTCCCGGACGTGTCACGGACGAACGCGAGGATCGTCCTCGTCGCGGTCTCGCGGTAACGTGTCTCGGAAACGATCGGAAATAATGGTGCGCTTTCGGTACAAAATCGATCGTCACTGAGAGCCCGAGAGTGCGTGTGCGGTGAGAGGAAGGAGGACTGTTTTTCGACTTTTTCAAGCTGTCAGAGGTCGTAGAGAAGATTTTACTCAGGTGGGTCATGCGGCGGATGGAAGCTCGGCTGCTGCTCGGGCTCGAGCGGGTCGGCTGATCCCACCCTCCCCATTCTCCCCTGGAAGGAAGGATTTTTTTGACTTTACCGGTGCCAGTGTGGTGACTTTTTAGCGAGGAGACTATTTTCGCGAATTAAGAGAGAGAGAGAGAGAGAGAGTGCGACGGGTGGAGGGACTGGTGAACAGGAGCTGGACAGATGTTGCTGGTTCGCGGCCGTCGCTGCTGGTCAGATCGGTACACGAGCAACGTAGCGTGAACTAAAGAGGAAGCAAGGATGATGTACTCGCCGGACAAGATGATGGGCAGCAAGGGCCTCCACGGAGCGCCCATCTCCGCACCCGGATGCTTCCCATCGGGCAGATACTCGCCGCCGCCTTATCGCACAGCGCCGGATCCCATGCCGCCGCCGCCGCGTAGATGCATGCCCAACCCCACGGTGAATATCCGATCAATGAATATTTTTACTCGGGATAAGAGACGAGCTATTATCAGATCGCGGTCTCCTTTCCGAGCGATATTATTCGTGTTTCTCATGAATTCGATTAACATCCTTTTCTGGCTCTCCGAAATCGAAAATTTAAAACACGTGTTGCTATTGGACAATAATACCTTAGATAAATTAAATATTTGTGAAAGAATTGGTCTCTAGATCAAAAAATTTCGGTCAGTTTTTTCATTACAGAAAGGATAAAGGAGAAGCTATTATGATATCGCTCGTTTCGCATTTTCAAGTGTTTGATGTTTTCTCATTTTCGCAAGTATTTTCACAAAGTTCCCCAGTCCGCGTTATTCCACTCATCTCTCCTTCGTTTCCGCGTCCTTCGCTTTCACGCTCGACTAATTTCTCCCTCGTACTCCTTTATCGACAATTACGATGTTGCCCCCTACTGTCGCTTTTAATTTTCGCTTTTCACCGTTTCCTGTCTCATCGCGGGCACTTCGCGGGGCTGGAAAAATATCGATTCGAAACAGGTGCGTAGCTCGAGTGTGGGCCGCGCACGAGAGGCCGGCCGTCGAGCGGAAGAGGGTCGGCTGTCCGGTGCCGCTCCGTGAAACGCGCCTCTCTCGTCTATTCCAACCCCGCGGAGTCGCCGATTCGTCGAATAATCTCCGTCCTCTTCTCGGGACGCGAAATTCTCCATACTCGATTACTCGGAAGTTTTATTTCGGGTCGTCCGAAACCGTCTCCAATTTTACGAGTCGGGGAAATTCGTGGAAAGCGAGCAGAAACGGCGCGATAACCCGAAATTCATATTTACGGCTCGGAACACCGCGACGTGGCCGTAAACACGAGTCACCCCTCGCGACTCCAACCGATACAAGAGATTCCCCGCCAACTTTATCTCGTCCGTTTTCGTTTCGCTCGCGTTTACGGGACGTTCGATTTTTTTTTTTACGTTGTACCTCTGCGAGGAAAAAAAATCGTGTTAAAGAGGAGATACCGATTCGCGAGTGTCCCCCGCTCGATACAAAACGGGCAGATGTTCCCGATCTTAATCGGACGTTGCGGCCACGTGCGCGGGTGCGTGCGTTGCGTTAAGGTGTCACGAAGGGCTAATCATTTTCGCCGGCCGGTGCTTCTAACCCACTCGCGAATCCGCCATGAGAACTATTCTCGTCGTTCCTTTCGATTTTTTACGCTGTAAAAACATTTATGCGCCGAATTCTCTATTCACGAGCTCCGAAATAACTCTCGGGCTCGCGATACACACAGGAAACGGATTTTTTGAATTGACCAAATTTGACTACTGAAGGATGTTTTTATATTGTAGTAGAGAAACTATATTTCGATTTTTCTAAATGTTATTCAGTACTTAACCGCGTTAAAAAATAAATGAATGAAAAATAGATTCACAAGTATAGATGTCCTAAAAATATCTATTCTGCAATATTAACATCAAAATTAAAAGAAACGATAAAAATTGTTGCAAAGTCGTATCAGCGAGCAACTACAGCCAATCCACGTTGGCCGGATCGTCAACGGGACCATCTGTCATTGGTGACATCCGATCGCACGATTCCGAGCTTCTTTCGTAGCCACGCAGCGTGGAGGAGTGTCTCTCTCGCCCCCTCACTCTACGCTGCTTCCCTCTCCCTCTCTCTCTCTCTCTCTCTCTCTCTCTCACTCGACTCTTCGTCTCCACAGTCTTTAGTTTATTCATGTGACGTAATAGGATAAAAACCGTCGCTACGAGTTGAGTGCCTAGATGAGATTACAGCCGTACTGTTACGCCCGATAACACGCGAATCCGGCGTAATCGTTTCTTCCTTTCCGATTTTTCCGTTCGGTTTTCTTTCTTTCCCCCCTCTTCTCTCTTCTTTTTCACCCTCTTTTCTCTCTTGCTCGCTCTTCGGTCTTCCTCTCTCTTTTCCTCTCGCTCTCTGTCTCTCCTCTTCTCTCGTCGCACTGTCAGTTCGCATTTTCTCCTCCTCGCGCCCCGTCCTCTCCCTTTTCCCTCGTTAAGCCGCTAAGTCGCCGACTAGAATTACTTTTTAAATATAAACTGCGGCGTGTCGAGAAGTTCACCCTCTTTTCTTCTCCCGGCTCGCGGAATCGCGTCAACGGGTTGATTATTTTTCACCGGAAGAGAGAACCGGGATGGAGCGAGATTCTCGATTCGGCACACGCGAGATAAATAATTTCCTCCTGTTTTGGTGCGCGCGTGTGCAACAAAACGTGAATTATGAATAATTCGAGGATTAACTGATATTTCAACGAGCTTTACACCCAACTTTTACCTCCCGTTGCGTCGATTATCATCGTTAATTATTTGGCGTGTTGACTCTTTCTCCCCGGTACACTCGTTTTTTTTTTTAATGTTGGATTTCGGCAAACAATTTTAAAAATTCGCCTCGTCGATGAATTCCATTTTCGATATTTCGCGATAAGACCCATCTGGATTAACCAGCGTCGTGAATAAAGAATTATTTGTTAACGTTAACGGCGATCGGAAGAGAGAAACGGAGTGAGCGGTACGGAGACCGGTGTATTGATAATCCGTGTGAAATCGGGGAATCTTATACATGAATTATACGGCACTTCGGAAATTGTTCGTTACAGTGGATGTTAATAGGACTGTCTCCGTCTCTCGACGAGACGAAACTCGAGGTTAATTTCGTCCCGGAATTTTTCGCCCCCGAAATTCGAATCCCGTTCTCTCGATATTTTTTTCGCTCTCTCTCTCTTTTTCCATTTGAACAACTTTCGGTTCATTGTCTGAGCGGGGCGCTCGAAATTAGAATCGAAACGAGAGCGCGTCGAACGACACCGCTTGGTTATTCATAACGTTTATGGAAAATTCGCACTAGGGAAAATTGTTCAATTATCCGGTTGTTCAATTATCGACTCGCGCTAATGAACGGTATCCGCGCGCGTGTACAACGCGCAATAATTTTAATTTCGCCAATTATTCAGGGAATATGGATAACGCTAATACGAATTAAACCGAGGGGGTGGGTTCATGAATATATTCCCTCCTAGTAATAACGTTTTGGGCGCGGGCAATTACAATATGACGATATAATGATAATGGGGAAAAAGTAGCTGGTTCAAAATTCGAGCGGCACGAGCCGTGGACAACCCGTACCAATTTCAGATGGTAAACAGATCCTGAAATTGCGAATATCATTGACCTATTCTGTCTTGATTTCCGAGCTATTTCGCAGTTCGATACTTCCCGATTGCCAATCTATGTAACTGTGAGATGAATTAATTTAAATTAATTTGCTAATCGAATAGCGATTCTAAACATTTCTCTTTAAATTGGAAAAGACAAAGATAAAGATAAATTAAATTAAAATAAATCGAATTAAATTGGATATTTTGTGTGTATTTCGCGCACCTGTGCTCCAGAATCGACGAATCGTCCCGAGAATATTTACGATTTACCGATGATAATAAGGCGGTGGATTTATCTGCTCGCGAGAGCGAGTCCTCCATCTTTCTCTCTCGCTAAGATGTCAAGGGGGTGCCGAAAGTGCTTCCCACCAGGACGTATAGACACCGCATACGACTATACGATGTCTCCGCTACTCTCGGGTTTATAGCGATTGCGCGCCTCTTCCCCAAACATACGTCCATACAAACACACGGAAAAGCACACATACACACACACAGGACACAGGGGACACATAACGCTCCCCACTTACATCCAATCGCTCCTGATTTATATTTACTACTCGCGCTTGCCCCTTATTTATCGTTTTCCTACTCTCTCGCTCTCGCTCTCTGATCTCTCGCTCTTTCTCTCGCTCTCGCGAACGTAGACGCGCCAAATAGAAACGTTAATTTAGGAAAATTGAAAATTATGGCAAACGATGGGAAAGTAAGACGAAGTGAGATGAAGCTTCGATCGGTTTTATTCTAGCTTGTATCGCAAAAAAAATTATTCCCACCGGTGAAAGATTCATCAACTACTGACTGTATTTTTTTTCTAGTATATTTTTTTCAGCAGTTTGTTCTGCGCATTCTATTCTACCTTTCTAGATTTTTAGACTTCTCTAGGGTTACAATTTACAATTCAGTTCCATAAATATTAAATACACTCGTCTTCTGGGTGAAGCTAAAAAAAAAAAGATATACCAGTGACCACAATTCGAAATGTCATTAGCGCTTATTTCGAGAACGTACACATTCGTTCAAGGACGAGGTGCAGGTGGACAGACTCGGTAGCGGGGGTTGAAAAAAAAAAGAGGAACGGAGAGGTAGAGGGAGGGGGGTGTGGAGGGAGAAAATGAGCGACGGAGGGACAAGTCAAGGGAGAGTCGAAAATGGCAAGCCACACGGCGGTATGACGTCGAACGGGAAAAACGGTCCTCCTTCCTGCTTTTCTGCCAGTCACGCACGTCGACCTTACACGTTCTTCTCCACCCCCCACGAGCAGCCCTCGCGTCTATCGGCCGAGATAGACCCGACGACGACGGGAATATCGTCGTGCTCGACCTTATTCGTTGACGATAAAGCGATATAACGAATTATTGAACCTAATAAAAAGAGAGAGAGAGACCCTCCACGTCGAACCGTGATTTCCCCGAATCGTCGTAACGCAATCATCTCGACTCTCCCTCTCCCTCTCTCTCTCTTTCTTTCCTTCTCTCTTTCTCTACGAGGAGAATTGATTTTACGTTACACAGACGTCTACTTCTAAAGTTGATAAAAATTGGCTCCGATAAAAATTCGAATTTTACGAGGGAAATGTCTCCCCCAAGGTTCCTCCGGTGGGCCGGGCCAGAGAGGAGGAAGAGAGAGAGAGAGAGAGAGAGAGAGAACTTCCGCCCCATCCGCGGCTTAACGGTCCTTATTATTATTATTTTCATTACGACCCGTATACGCGAAACGATATTGGCTTTGCGTGTGGGCGAGGGACCAAAGAAGGGGTGTGCTCGCACAGGAAATAAACTTAAGTGTATAATTACAATAATACTTACGTGTAACATCGAAGGGGCTCCCCCTTTTCACGTCGCGGTTAAACGTACCTGCTCGCACGCTCTCTCGAGGGTCCTCGCGAGCTAAGCGAGTGGAAACCTTAACGAGTGCCGAATTTCGAGAGCCCTGGGGGTGGAAGGTAATTGATTAATTTCACCCACAGCAAAAAAAAAGAATCGTAAATCACTACGCGACTATTTGGCCATCGGGATAGATGTAACCGGAGGTATAGCGCGATCTGTGGGAAAGATCGTCGGTGAAAACCAGACGGTGAGCCCTGTCGTGGCAGCCCTCAAAACTCCATTCGAACTTTGCCAGCTATCTCTCTCTCTTCCTCTCTCCCTCTCTCGCTCGTCAGTTCGGTCACGTATATAGAGCCCATCGTGTGCACGAGCTCGCGCCGCGGAATAGCTTATGTACGTATAGTTACGTGTGTATCCCGTACCTACCGTACACGGTAAAACCATATGGCTCGCTCCCATCCCCGTATTATACGCGATCGTGTATATGCGACACACGTTTTACGCTGTGTCTCACTCTCTCGAGTCCGGGGGAAAAATAGTGACGGGAGAGAGCGCATAAAACCGCGCTATTTCGCGGAGGAATAATCCTCCGCCGAGGGAAATTGAGACACGGGTTAACGAAAATCGTGAATCGACTGGGGGACCAGTTTGTTTCGTGACTCGTGAATATCATCTCATGAATTTATAATTAATTTAATTGTACGATGATTCTGTTAATTTTCTATTTATAGCCAACCACAAAAATTTCAGTTTTGAAAACTTTTTTTAAATCCATAAATTTGATTCAATTACAATTTCAAAAGATTGCGACAATTGTATTCATCCGTAAAATATATTTGTTTCGGAAATTTTCAATCGGAATCGTCGCAACTGGGGTCCCTTAATTGCGATGGTAAAGAGTCGAGATCGCACGCTCGAGTGAGCTTTTACCTATCTCAAAGTGGTGAAAAAAAAAAAACAGTGAAACAATCACGGAAACGCGAACGTACACACATGGACAATCGAGGGGTGGCGAGGCCCCTTGAAAATCAAGAGTCTATTATTATGACCATATGTTTACGGCACGATCGTATCGTGACACGTAAAGGGACACGGTGAACCGGTAGAGGAGCGTCGAGGTACACCTGCTATGCCAGAAGTGCGCTCGTAATGCGTGGGTAGTGCAAACATCCTAGACCTCGGATATATGTGTCACTCTTTAAACAAGACGCTCTCTTTCTCTTTTCTTCTCTCTCTCTCTCTCTCTCTCTCTCTCTCTCTCTCTCTCTCTCTCTCTCTCTGTCTTTATTTATCGCTTTTTCTCTGTCTATATTTCTCTCTGCTTCATTCTTGTATATCTCTATTTCTCTCTCTCGCTCTCTCTATCTCTTTTTTACTTGTGTTCATCGTCCAACCAAAGAAACCCGTAACTCACCCGAAGCAGGAAGTGTCAGTTCTCGGTTGTGGCGAAACAAACGAAAACAAGGGGTGGTTTCTTGGAACTCACAATTGATTTGCGATATATAACTGCCCACGCAGCTCTTGAAAATCGCGAAAAATCGAAGGCCCCGGGATCAGCCGGGGGATCCTCGAGATCCTTAACGAAATTATCGTCGAGTCTCGGCTTGTCAAACTCGCCGCCCCGGCTATATATCATCCCTCGAGTTTTATATCGAGCTATTTTTCCGCGGGAAATCCGATAAAGAGCCTCCGTTCTTATTGCCGCAACGATGAACTCCCCGAGAGAGAAAGAGAGAGAAAAAATTGGAATCTCTCGAGAAGATAAGGTGTCCATCGAAATTAGCATTGAGCTTCGGGAAAACGATATGGACCGGTTATTCCCACTTTTCCGCCCCCTCGACTCGAGTAATGAAATTATCGTCTCGGCGTCCCGAGGACAAATCGACGTTTCAATTTTCTTAATGCTCGTTTCTCTTCCCCTGGTTTTGTCGGTGGGAGAGTTTTCTCTCTCTCTCTCTCTCTCTCTCTCTCCCTCCCTTGCGTTCTCCTGGTGCGTCCGAGGAGAGTCCGCGACGACCCGACGTGTCGTTGACACGCGTCGGCACGTGCTGCACACGCGGCCCTCTCGCTCACCCTCGATCGACCTGCTATAAGCGCTATTTGTTCTCTCCTATCCTTAAGTGCATTACGCTCGTCCTCCAATTACCCTAACCCAACTCCCGAGTTGAATTATCACGATTTCGCGATACGCCACGAGCCGACGGATCCCCGCATCCAATTTGTACGGGACGTCGTATTGCATGTGAAACAAAATACTTTTGAATTTCTAATGTGGTAATTGTATACACTGGCTGCTCTAGAATTATCAACTTTCTGTAATTGAATACTGGAAATGGAAAATTTGCATATATTGAAATAACTAGATGAAATACTTTTTGAAAATATAAAAATATAAAATATAGAATTATGAAACATAAAAATATAAATCGTGTAAAAACAGAAATGACCTACAAGATTTTGACGTTCGGTGCATCGTTTTTAAATTATAATCGGTTTCCAATAGTCAATGAAACGTTCCGAAGATTTCGATTGCTTGTCAGATAACGAGTATAACTCGAGCGGTTTCGAGCGATCAGTAGGACGAATACTTGAGTTGAATGAATCGTGAGTTTCCAAAAACTACCCCTTGTTTACGTTTGTACCGCCACCTGCTGTCAGAATGAGAGAGAAATTGAAATAAATATAGCAAAATATTTTGATATAATTTTTCATTTTTCGTAAAAGCACGATGTTAATATATATTTACATGCATTATATGTATATTAGGCAATGTATATTTAATACATGTACGCGAGTATATTAACGGCTACTTCGCAATTACGATGCGAGATAAAAATCGAGAGTCGCGGTACCGAATAATTATTCCTATTCCAAGAACTCAGTTCCATCTAGTTTATTTTTTTCCGGTCAATTCCTCGTTCAATTAGGCCATCGCATTTGCACGAATTTTAATTCCGTACCAATGTCGGGTTGGCATTTTAAAGTCACCGATAGCCCCGATCGATGAGGGAAGAAACGTTGTTTCCAGGTGTAATTATCGTTGTATCGCGCATACGAGCGTCATTTACCGCGTTCGATCGATGTTATAGGTGGATTCGAGCGTTTTCTTGCGAATACGTGCTGCCCTATATATAAACCCGCACGTGAGTTCTCGCGAGATAGGATTATCATCGGTGGGATGTTATTTTTCTTGGATTATATACGAGAGGGAGGTCGGATGGAATCGCGAACGAGCAGATATAAAAAGATGTGCGCGAGCTAACTAGGAATCGGTACGATCAATTTTTCTATCCTTCGCGGACGGAAGAGAGAGAGAGAGAAAAAGTTATAACGAGGAGGTTCGATGGCGTATAGACTCTCTTTCGATCGAGTCAATAAGCTCCCGAATCGCGTGTCCGGCGAAATCGAACGACTCTCAATTCCACCCCCGCGTTACGTGTCTAGATGTGTTTGTAGGTGCATGTATATACTGGCGTGTATAATATGGGAAATCAGCAGGCTGCGCGAGGCGATGCGAAAAGATGATGGATGGGGCTGCGCGACAGATTCGCTTTATCATACTTAAGGAGAATTCATTGAGTTTGTTTCTTAGTTGGAATCGTACGTAGACGGGGAGAGAACAATTACAATCTTCAACCCTTTCGGGTCCCAGGCACCCCTGGACCTGCAAAATGTCGATTTTGACGAAAAATTACGTGACCCGATTTTCCTGCTGGATTGATCTATTTTAGACGGGTTCGGTATTGCAGTTTCAAAGAAATTTCAACTGAAATGCAATATTTTTAAACATGTGATAATTCAGAATAATTTTTTAATCGATACTCAAAAAAATTGTTCGGAAAACAATATTACACTTCAATACAATTCCACTATTTCCCGTGAACAACAGCCAACTTTTGAAACCTCTAATACCGAAATCTAATCCCCAAATTGCCTAATTTTCTCTACCAGCACTCCAACATTTCCATCCCCGTATGATCCCGATAATGACGACTTTTTCCTCATTCCGAAATCCACTCTCGATTCGCGTACTATGCTATCGTGTTCGCGAAATTGGAAGCTCCGGGACGATGAAAATCGCGGAATGGATTCCCGGCCTTCGGGAACTGTAGAGAGAGCGAGCTGGAGAGAGAGAGAGAGAGAGAGAGAGAGAGAGAGTATTGGGGTCCGCAATTTCGGGCGATTTCAGCGCGAATTCGCGAGGTTATATCGGCCTCTCTGACGGAGCGAGACAGAGAGAGGGAGAGGCAGAGCGAACGAGAGAGCGAGAGAGAGAGAGAGAGAGAGAGCTCGCAGAGCGGTGAAGGATAAAGGGGGTTTCTCCCGTGAGCATGGCGGCCGCACGGAGTATAGTGCGCGCGGATGGTGTGCGGATCGATGAGAGAAAGCGGCCGGTCCGATTGGCGGGGACGCGAGGGCGGAACGGAACGTAGCCAATGAGCGTGGCGGTTAACCCCGATATACACACACACGCGCATACATATATACCTCGGTACACACAAAAGGGGGTACACAAGAGCGGCCGCGGGGATCACTGATTTTTTACACTCGTGGATTTCGAAAGAGTGAGAGAAAAAGAGAGAGAGAGAGAGAAACGCCACACGCAGAAAGTCGTCCCAGTTTTCCACCGCGAGAGCGCATAAACGATCGGTAAATAACGAAGAGAGGGACGCAGACCCAGACGGGTATACTCGAAACAGCATTACCTCGCTTCCTTCCTCGACGGAATAGCGTTTCTCGAATTATTACGTGATCGCGTCGTAGCGGAGCAAAAAGGCTGGGTGGGGTTACGAAACGAATCTCCGAGAAAGAGTTAACGAGAATCGCGGGAGCAGCCGACGGACGGGGGTGCGCGGGGGTGCGCAGGGTTCGCGTATACACCGGGAATCGGAATATTACATTACGAAATTTCATAAATTCTCTTTAGAGAGCTCTTAGGCGCCTTCGCGCTTCGTCGAGACTCGTGTTTTTCACCTGAAAAAGTAATGAGCCGACTCGACGCAAATCCACCTCCCCCTCGCCCTGCCGCCCCCTCTCACCCCCGCCCACTCGGCCGCCGATCCCGACCACCGCGTGTATACGAATCCGGTTGCAACGTGGCGCGCGTTCTATGCAACCCCGGTTAACACCGCCCGAGTTATTCCCACAAGATCGCTCGACTCGCTCCCCGCGTAACGCACTCACGACGATATTTTTCAATCGCGCGATTTTCGTGCCAATTTTCGAACCACCGGCGGGAAATAGCGCGGCGCAAAAAGAGAAGAGCTCGGTTAGACGAGGAGAAAATAAACTAACCTGTGAGTGTGGAAATAAGGTCGAATGTGAATGAGAGAGAAAGAGGGAGAGAGAGGGAGAGGGTAAAAAAAGGGTGAGAGAAAGAAAACAATGCATAGCTATCGGACTCTCGAAATCGTTCCAGCGAATTTACTGAATAATGCAGCGTAGTCAATGGTAACTCGAGAGAGTGAGAGAGAGAGAGACAGAGAGAGGGATGTTCTCGTCGAGGGACGCGCGGGGGTGGACGAGTTTCTTCGATTATAACAAAAGCGACGAGTACGTGACGCGAGGGGGGAGAGGGGGGCTCATTTGTTATTAACCGACGACGAACGACGGGGACGAGGGCGCGCGGAAAGATTTCGAACACGACTTCACACTTTGACTCCGGTATCGTTCGTTCTCCATCCCCCCCGTGGGGCTCAATGTAGATAATTATCAGTTAAACTTCCGCGAAGTAACTCGTGTCTTTCAGTCTCCCCCGCTCTTAAGAAAGATTCTCTACATACCGGTATATATACGTACTTTTAACGATTGTTTCCGCCGACGATACTCCGTAGTGTCTCCTCCGCTTTATTTTTATTATCCCGACAAAAAAACACTCCGTGCAAAATTGGTCATATATTCATTTTCTACCTCCGACGGAAATTCCAGCGACAAAAATTTCCACCGTTGGGTATAAAAATGATTTAGGGTGTTTGGGTATTGCGATAGCGAACGAAATTTTAAGATATGAAAAATATACTATTCGAATTCAATTTGAGGATGAAATAATATTTCGGATAGATATGCACACCCGGCTATTCTAAATTATCTTGCCGTCTGGGTTTCGGTAGCGATCCAAGACATTTTCCTCCTCCTAGAGCGAACAGTAGACGTCGACAGGAGGGATCGGCGGTTGCGGATTCAATTTTGACGAAGAGGGAGCTCGCTCTCCGAAAGGAAAATCAATTAATCGGGCCTAGTCGATCCCTGCTTGTTTGCTACACACGCGAGAGCCGCGTATTTACGCCTCGCGTTTGCCCCCTGCGCGACAATCAACAGCCGACGTTCCCCGATCGCGCGTTAATCCAGTCCCGAAATTCTCTCCTAAGAATAATCCAAAAATTTTCCCCTTTCGGTGCGATCTTAAAAATTCATCGAATTTCTCATCGCTCGAGATTCGAATATTCCGCGATCTTAGACTAGCTTCGATTCGCGATTCTCGTCTCGCGAAATTATGCAGTAATCGAGCCGAAAATGAGACGCCGCGGGTTCTTTTCTGGTCCAGACGGTCGCGTTGGAAGGGAAGAAAAAAACAGGAGAGAGAGAGAGTTTCGAGACTCCCCGGAATCGATAGAGGAGGCGAAAAAAAGTAGCGTTCGTTGTCCTCCGATGCGATAGCATGCGCGGAGTTGGCCGACGGGTTTTAATAACCGGTGCGATATCGAATTACCCGGTTACGCGCGCGTTGGCCGGGCAGAAATTCCTAAAATGACTCGTTTAATTTGCCACGGAGTGGCGCGTCGCGACGCTCTCGCTCTCGCTCGCTCGCTCGCTCGCCGTCGCACGTATTCATGCCCCGATTCCGTCAATCTTACCTGTCGCGCTTTAAATATACATTATTATGCGATCGGTCCGGTGAAATATGCAGACCCCATCGCGGATGAATATTAAGTCCCGCTGACAGATTAAATCCCAGACGCCAGTTTTCCATATCGGAACGCGTTCAGTCGACCACTCCGGGTTTTTCAACCCTCTTACCGTAATTTCTTCAATTCTTAATGCCGTAATTACACCATTAATAATAATACTATCGAACGCAAGTACGAGGTACTTTTTATCTAAATATCAGACTCGATCGTGTTTTTAGCTGTGAATTGATCGAGCTCTTTAAGGAATGGATACTTTTAAAAATAATAATACTCTTGAATGTATGTTTGGTTACCTGAATGGCGAATGAGCTTATATTTGTAACATTAAATGAATCAGGATTCTCGATAAATAATTTTCCGTTTTAGAATCGTAGCTGAATGAAAAAAAATGAATATGTTCGATATCAAATTGGTACTTTTCCTGTTACAGAGTCGTATATTGGAGGACGCGTCGATCATGTGCAACTCCTGGTCGCCAAGGCATAACGTAAGTGCGCTATTCCAGTTTTTCAGTAAACAGCGTTCTAGAAGAACAACTCGAAAGTAGAACAATCCAGCTCCTAATCGAGAGAGAACTCGGAAAAGCACGCACCCGCGAGATCGAGAGTGACGGAAAATACGTCGTCGTAATATTTATGCGGGCGGGCGAATAAAGCGGGCGTGCTGCGTGTAGTTATACGGCCGGGTATCGCGTAAACTCGCTAACTCGTGGTTACGATTATGGCCCGTAGCGGACGAGGAGGCGGGGAAAGAGGCGAGTAAATTGATTATTCAGATATACGAGTGGGTGGGCCTCTCCGGATAGTTTCGAGCGCCGTAAAAAGTGTCGCTCGCGCGTTCCAGCGGAATGCAGCCGGTGCCGGGCACCTGCCCCGTCCAATACTTATCGCTAATCGAGCCGTTACTTCTCACCCCCCCCCCCATCCCCCGCCATGTAATAGACACTTTTCAACCCTGTTGCGCGTTTTCCGTCCCGCGGCCCAATTAGTCTGTTCCTACGAAGAACGAGCTCGGCATTCGATTATCTCGGATTTCGGCCGGATGAGAGCGCTGAAAGGGGGTTGACCGTCCTTCGAGAATCGGATTACACCCCCCGCGCTTCCATAACCGGAATCGGTCGATTAACCGTACCCACTCCCCGCCAGCAGACCTGCCCCGTCTCGTCGATCGCGAGGGACAGCCGATTTGCATTTATTTGCATAACCGCGGAATTGGGTAAACCCCTCGCGAAGCTCGATTAAACGCGCCTATGATTACACACATCGAGTATCCGCTAATGGAAGACATGTTAGGAATTGTAGAGAAAATTGCGGATTTGAGAAATGATTGTTCTGATCTTTAAACTAAACCAAAAAAGTGTCACACTTTTATGTCGAAGCATGTTAACAGTCGAACTACTTGAATTTTTTCTCGATTACTAAAATGATCTCAATGAAAGAAGGATATGCGAATAAATTACATAAAATACGAAATTTTAGTCATGGCCGAAACTCTGTACAACAATTTCCCAGCGAATAACGAGAATAGTCGAAAACCGATATCTCTGGATTCGATTTACGAAAATTTGGACTCTCGGGTGGAAAATGCTCGCGAGCATAAGTAATGCCGGAAATCACGTGTTCCTGATGGGACAGCGAGCTCGGGGGTGCGCGCACACATACGCGCGCGGGGCTCACACGTACACAGCGTCCAGCGGACGTTTATAGAATAGCGCGCGTGACGTGCATTCGGCGGGTTCGCAAATCGATAATGGGTTTAGCGGGGTCGAATTGCATTCTGCGTCGCGCTCCGTATACCAAACTGATTTTGATTGCGCGCGGGTGGGGCGGGGTGGGTTGGTGACCGGAGAGGGGCTCGAGTACACCAAACGGAGAGAGAGACAGAGAGATAGACCGGGTAGCGTCTAATATTCCTTACTCTCGATAGTCTAGACAGTAGGTACTCCGCCATGCAAGTGATAATTCGAACAGTCTGCTGGTTTTCGTGTCAGACGTCAGATTTTCTGGAAGAATTGACTTATTCATGCGTCAGACGTGCTCTCGTGCGCTTCTACCCCCGATGTAGGTTATCGGACGGAAATAACAAAAGTTCGTCCCAATTCGCTACGTATAAACCGGCGTGGCCGGTAGAGCCGACGAATTTCGATTCGCTAGCTCGCGTTCGATTATCGATTTATAATAATTCGCGGGAGATTAGCGTAAATTATTACTCCCCCCGGCTTGGCTGGGCGAAACGATCGTAATGGTACAAAGGAAGAGAAAATCGGGGATGGATTCTCGTAATGGCGTATTGATGTATCGGGCTCATTACCGGGAGAGAGGATTCGCGATTGATCGTTAAAAGGCTCGGTAACGAGGCTCGCGCGCGAGAGCAGACCAGAGAAATTTTCTCGACTAAACGAAACGGGAGGAAATAAGTGCGCGGTTAACCGAACTCGATGAGTATACACGAGAGGGATGGAGGAGTGCGATTAGTAGGTCCACTCTCTCTCTCTCTCTCTCTCTCTCTCTCTCGCTCATTCTTCACGTCCCACGAGTTCCCGGGACCGGGTCGTGTATTACCCCGCTTAATCATTCGCCCCGACGCTCTCTCTTCCTACTTTTCGAATAAACGCGAGCAGATAAATCGTAGTTTGCGCGAGAGGGAGAGAGACGGTAATTCAATTGTAATTGGCTAA
This sequence comes from Goniozus legneri, assembly GCA_003055095.1. Lineage (NCBI taxonomy): Eukaryota > Metazoa > Arthropoda > Insecta > Hymenoptera > Bethylidae > Goniozus > Goniozus legneri. The sequence continues at coordinate 304,356 of NCVS01000088.1, forward strand.
TCCTTAACGCGCGGTGGAAGACGCGCGTTTAACCGTGTTGTTCGTCGAGGGGCCGGAAAGTTCTCTCTCCGTGGAAAAATGACTCTATTAAAGCCAGTAGAGGGGGAGCGACTTCCGCTAACCAACGCGTTAACTACGTTACTAACAAGAACAATCTGTATCGTCGCTCGGCGAGCTCGTGCCGACTGATGTCCGGCCATAAACCATCTCCGTCGACGTCTGCGTCGAGGAAATTCGTTCATGCTACTTGATATTTTGTTGAAAATGTAGAAATATTGAATAATTTGGTTCAATCGAATGAATATTTAGAATAAAATTAGTGCCTGCGTATCAATCCTGTCGATCAAAATAAATACCAAGTGAAATGAATATATAATTGAATTGAGTATGAACACAGTACACATTCAATTATGTGGATTAGATATTTTCTAATTCGACGTACCGAACCCTACTAGCTCCGTCTAAACGTCTGCGATATCGGTTGAACTTTCCGAAGGAACATTGCCACCGATCACTCGATATTAATTGACTTATCCCCGAACTCGAACGAGTTTACTCGAATATCATAAACCCTATATAACTCAGGTTCGATGGGACGTGCAATCTCGTTACCGGCTAGGCTAAAGAAAAAAGAGCGGAAGTTTAATTACGAAGTGGGAAGGGGTGGGATCGAGATTAGAAAAAGTAGCGCTGTGCACGGGGAACATATATATAAACAACGTGGTAGCGCGAGGGAGTGAGGGAGAGAGAGAGAGAGAGGAGAAAGTGGTGGGAGCGCGCGCGCGCTCAACGACGAAGAAGACACGACGAGTTCATAAATAATCGAAGCGTCGGAGGCACGCCGCGCGGTTTTTGCATGAAACATTGATCGGCCGCGATATACGAACGTTATACGGGGCCACCCGTAATGAATACGGAAGCAGCGAATCGCGTTTCGCGCCGAGCCCTCTATCGATGTGTATCGAATCAATTTCGCGAATTATCGTCGAGCGCTCGATTTTTGCTCCGCGCCTTCTCGACTGTTGACCCGCCAGCAGTGTGTACACACTTCAAACACGGTTACAGGGACAGGGGGGACGGCCCCACGAGCTCTCCGCTCTACACGGTCCAGCCACTCTCCATTATCCCGTGGGAGATGAGGGACTAAGTATCCATCTTTCGGATCGATTTCAGTCAAGCTACTCTCTCTCTCTCTCTCTCTCGCCAAAGTAACGAATGAAATTCGATTTGCGACGCGCACGCGAACGTCGTGTGTGTAGAAGGGACATTTTCTGCCCGCTACGCCCCGTTGACAAACTCCGGCGATAATCGAATTGCTAATTTAGACTCGTTAGCCACCGAGATCTATGGACGTATCAATTTTCGTCCTTAAATTTTGCCTCGCAGCTTCAAGAGGAATTTTCAAAATCTCCCCACTCGAGGATTGTTTGGACGATCTAACGCCTGTATTCGAGATATAACAACTATGTGGATTGAATTTCGTACGAAATGTTCAAATCCCTGGATTAGTTAACTGAAAAATTGCATTCCCTTACTGCTAAAATTTTGGATGAAAATTTTTTTAAATTAAGAATACATCGAACGATTCAGCAAACTTTTTTCGATAAAAAAATACATTCAAAAATCATTCCACCTGCAAAATCTCTTTTCGATCTACAGAAATGCTCACCTGGTAGACAGGTATTTTTTTTTCCGTAAAAAAAGCTCGAACGAGAAAGGGTAAGATCGTTGCGAGAATCGGTATGTCGATCTTTCCGAGTTACGAGAGAGTCCATAAAAAACCGAGAAAAGGGGGGAGAAAGAAAGAAGAAAAAAGTTGGCCGTTCGAACAGACAGTGGCGCGCCACGAAGCGGAGTTTCAGGGTCGCTCTCGTATCGATCGTCGTTAAATAAAAGTAACGCGTAATAGACGTTATACGACCGTGATTGAGTCGATATAAAACGCGTACGCGCATCGCCCTTATTCCTTGCCGATTTATCCCTCGTTAGTCGGATCTAGCTCGTCTCGTAAAAACGCACTCGATAATTTTTTCGATCGAGCTCGTCACGGCCGCTGGACGTTAATCGTTTTTTAATTGTCCTCCTCGAGCGACGAGCCAATCGAAAAAAAATACGGATATCTCTCGCGGACGGCAAATGAGCGTATATATGCGCGAACGGGAGGAGAGCGTCCTCCGTTATACCAAACGACACTACTATTTTCGGAATATCGATCCCACGCGGCCATGCTATCGTTGTTTCGCGCCAAGCGTGTGTTTTGGCGTGTCATCACCTCGCTCGTCTTTCCCAGCGAAAATACGATCGCGGGCCTTCCGAGTCGAGCTATGATTCAAATTGAACCCGATCTCCTGCCGTATCCTAGTTTTATCTAGCCTAGATCGCGTCACCCTCGAGAGAGAGCTTCGAGAAATTTGTTATCAGTGGTCTTATCGATCGGGAGAGAGTACAAAGTGTATTGTGGCAAATTCGAATAATATTTGCGTTACATTGTAATCGAGGGAACAGTACGATTCCTATAAATCACAAATATAAAAATGTTTTTCAATATTATAAAATTCTACAATCTTTACAAAATTTTACAATTTTATTTACTTATGTATACTTTACAACAACTTTTAGGGCAATTTACAATAATTTGATAATCGATACTCAGAGATATTGTTTACAAGAATACCATATCATATTTTATTCCTGATATTTTAAGTTTCGCAATTTAATTCTAATTAACTATAAATTGTCAATCTTAAATTCTAAATAAAACTAGAAATCTAATTTTGCAATTTCTTTTCAGGGTGATCTATTTGGTGGACTAAACAGCGGCCTCCAGGATGGCCTGCTGTCGAGAGCAGAGGCATTGGCTGCGGACCTCGGCAAGCACAACGCGGGTACGCCGATGCCTCTGAAACACGACCCGGTCTCCGTGTACCATCACGGTGCCCACATGCCTACTCCCCATCCAAATAACCGGCCGCATCATCAGGTACAATCACACCTCTTTGTGAGTCTGAACATCAACTATTTATTTAATTAAGAATATTAGAAACCAAGAAATTCACTACCTGCTAGCTCCAGAAAATAAAATCCGTTTCGAACCTGAAATGTCGAACGCAAATAAAATTCGACATATTAGATCCCATTAGCTCAAAAATGGAGTACAATTTTTCCGAACAATAAAATTCGGGTTTAAACGAGATTTTATTTTCCGACCGTCGATTAACCGCTAAACACATAATCGGCGAAATAACGAAAGATCGGCTGGCGTCGAGCTGATATCGAGTCTAGTAATGAAATTCTAACTAGGGGAGTTTAACAAGAGAGCTAGTCAATTATCGCTCTTGTTTCCAAATAAAGAGACCCCCTAGGTACACGAGGCGGTGATTTGTGGCGGCGATCAAATTGTATTTCGATTTGTTGACGTTCCTGCGCTCGGTGTTTATGCTAATGCAAGCAATCCGGCAGCGTACCGTATGAATAGAGTGGCGGATGTCTCCTCTGGGCGAGGGGGGGGGGGGGCGAGACGGCTGTAAGCGATGTGCTCCGACCCGGAATGATCTTCTCGAAAAACGCAGGGGCGTTGCTCGTATATGATCTCTCTACGAGGGTGAAGGGCTCTAGAGAGAGAGAGAGAGAGAAAGTAATGCCCTCTCGATGGGACGCGATAAATATGTCGGGGGTCGTGTCCCGAACGAGTATCGCGAGAATCGATGCTCCGGGCGCATCCCCCATATCATACGAATATCGTTAAGAATTCGTTAATACCGCGAAACGGGAGAAGCTACTCTCCTCGAGGACATTTTATCGCCCCTAAATACTTTTTAATAACGCCTCATCGAATTACGATATTTCCGAAAATTTACGATACACGCCGTATCGGAGAATCGAGCACGTTCTATTTTCGTACGTCGTACTAAATCGCTCCTCCGTCATTTCGCGGTGATTCCCGCGCACGAACGGCCATCGTTGATCGATAATTCCAATGACAACGAGAAAGAAACAATCGCGGTTTTTATGCGCGACGTACGAGCGCTCGTTTGTAAGGGTTGGTCATTAAAAGACGAGCGTACGGGACTTCTGGCTTCCCGCAGAACTCGCGCAGATGGTCCCCGCTAGCGTTAAGTGTGTCCTATAAAGCGTCCTTTATTCGCGCGCCCTGACGAATTTAATAAAAGGCCTCGCGCCCGCTCGCCGTGTAATGCGCAACGTATTACGGGATCGAGACCGGTTGTCCTTTTTTCTCTTATTTACGAGCGAGGAATCGAAAGGGGAGAGAGCGCGTCGGTACGTCGAAATTTCAGGAGCCGAAGAATTTCCCACTCGACGGAAAATAGTCGAATTTGACAATTTTTTTTCTCATACAACCGATACGAGCTGTCGAATTTCTCTCCACTCGGCTCTAACAAAAGAGAATAGCGAAAAAAAAGGAAGAAATCGCAGAGAGAACAGGTTGAATGAGTAAACTGAGAAAAAACAGGAGAAAGAACGGTGTAGATAAACAAAACTGTATAACGGGGAACAAGAGAGCAAGAGAGAGGGAGTAACCCTACCATCGTGTCAGCGTAATGATGAAATATTACGGGGGTCTCTGGGGCCCCAGTACGCCTCTGGCGAGTCCCTCGCCCACTCTATATTTGCCGCTCGCTCGCCCCCTCAGTACCGGCACTCGCCCTATCCTAGAGGCCACCCCCCCCCCCTCCCTCGCCTACGAGTTTCTATCTCGCTTTATACCCGTGACCCGGGTACCGCACGACACCCCGGTCTGCATTTCTGATGTAACTGTGCCACCCATGCGACTCTCCTAGCTACACACACACACACAGAAAACGTGCGTGCCGAAAATCGTGTACGTCTAGCCTCCTCATGGGACTCCGCATGCTATATTTCTCTTTCTCTCGACAGTGTTTGTCTCTGGAGGGAAAAAAATGGACCGCGTAATTTTTAGTCACAGTTACATTCAAGGTCGAGGGATCGATTCGGGGGGAAATGGACGAGGCACTTGACTCGGCGCGAGCCAAGGAAAAATATGAAGGGAACTCATAAATAATTTGCAAGGGGCTGCGCCGTGACGAGTCCGCCACGTGCCTCCGAGTAATCGCTACCTGACGGCGCGCGTGTGCCTCGCCGCGAACAGGTCTGCGAATTCCGTCGCCGAGAATTGAAATTCTATCGAATTTCGCAGAAATCCGCAACGCAAAAATATCTTACACGACGACGAAACTGAACCCGAATTATAATTCCCGCTAGTTCTAGTTTGTACCAATTTCGTACTCGAAATTGCGCATGAATGAGCTCGGGAGATCGCGATATTTCGAAAACCGCTACCCGTTCCCGTTAATCATGCAGAGGAATCATTTTTTGCTTGTCTCGACGAATCGATCCCGCGTTAATTTTATCCAGACATAATGAAAATTTCGTTACACCCACGGTGCGATACAGTTTGGTATCGATTTTTCGAAAATCGTCGAGAGACGGAGCCCGATGAAAGCTTAACGAGGCTGTTCTTTTTCCTTGCAGATGAGCCATCCGGGTATGGAGAGCCTCGACATGCTGGACCCGGCGAACTCGATGACGACGCTGACGCCGATGTCGGAGGGGACCGGTGGCGGTCCGGGCCACCACAGCGGGATCCACGGGCCCTCGGTTTACGGGGGTATGAACGGGATGATGGGGCACCACCATCACCACGGGAACCTCGGGGGTGGCGGAGGCAGCGTTCCTCACCCCGCTCACCATCATCCGGCGATGGCAGCGGCCGCGGCGGCCGCAGCGGCGGCTGGCCTCCACCCGGACGCCGACACGGACCCTCGCGAGCTCGAGGCCTTCGCCGAGAGGTTCAAGCAGCGACGTATCAAGCTGGGCGTGACGCAGGCCGACGTGGGCAAGGCCCTGGCGAACCTGAAGCTCCCCGGGGTAGGCGCCCTCTCCCAGTCGACGATATGCCGGTTCGAGTCGCTCACGCTCTCCCACAACAACATGATCGCCCTCAAGCCGATCCTCCAGGCTTGGCTCGAGGAGGCGGAGGCCCAGGCGAAGAACAAGAGGCGCGACCCCGACGCACCCTCGGTCCTCCCCGCCGGCGAGAAGAAGAGGAAGAGGACTAGCATAGCGGCGCCGGAGAAGCGCTCTCTCGAGGCCTACTTCGCCGTTCAGCCGAGGCCATCCGGGGAGAAGATAGCGGCGATAGCCGAGAAGCTGGATCTGAAGAAAAACGTCGTGAGGGTCTGGTTCTGCAACCAGCGACAGAAGCAGAAGCGCATGAAGTTCGCGGCTCAACATTGACCCGAGGGTGGCTTGTGACAGCAAAACTGACTATGCCCGCCGCCTAATCTCGAGCCCAAGCCCGAGCCTCTGATCGAGTATCAGGGCTGGTCTTAAGCTCATCGAGTCTTAACGTTCTTCCGAGAGTCTTTATTCCTTTGTATTCTGGTCTCTGTTCAACTAAGTTGTTAACGCTAGATTTACGGATACTTTTGAATACTTATTTTCACAAGAACGTTTCAATTTGAAACAATAACGAAATCATAAATTTTCCTTGAAGAAATCAATTGTATACCGATGTTGTTATGAACTATTAACTTTATATGAGAAGAGAAGATACAGATTTACATGAAATATGTTAGTAAAACTGGGAATGCATCAAATTGGCTCAGTTTGTAAATCTAGTGTTAATTTTGAACTCTCGGAAGGCCGAATACGATTCGTGAGCAAAGTTCGAAACGGCGGCGTATGCACCCCGGTCAAACTGTCGCAAGCTGGGACCTTCAATGCACGTAAACGATCGCGTCTCTCCCGCGACGAGAACACTCACACCGAAGAAAAATAAAACACACACACACACACCTGACTTTCCAGACGTATCGAGATTCGGCCCCCGGAAGAGGGCGAGTAGGCTCGAGTTTTTTTTTTCATCCCCCGCGAGGGAGAAGAGAGAGAAAAAATGGGTTTACGACGTCGAAGTCACCTCGATGCGAGCTCCTCGAAATCCCATATACGATCTCGCGGTGACTCGGGATGAAACCGCGAAGGACGTAAAAAACGGACCAGCGGCCCCTCCCGGCCGTAGGAAATTTTACGAGGCCACGAATTTCGCCGCGAATATCGAGCGGATCTTCAACGTCTTCTTTTTTTTTCTCTCGCGTTCGGAGGGACACGCACCTCGCGTACAAGCTTCCACGTGATACGAGCGCGAGGAGGAGTTTTACGTCACCCGGAGGGGCGCCCGACGCGTTCTCGGAAAGTACAATTCGAAACATACGAGAGTATAATGCAAAAAAAGAGCGAAAGATTAGAGAAAGAGAGAGAGAGAGAGAGAGAGAGAATACGATATTGTTACAAAAGCCGAAAAAAAAGTGATATTAATCCTAATGACGAGGCTCAGTGCAGTGTATCTACTTAAGGAGAATTTTAAGGTAACAAACGCGCGAGTGCGAGTGAGTGCGAGAATGATAAAACGCGAGAGTGTGAGAGCGGGAAAACGTGTTTTCGAAGTAGTGATATCGGACAATCAGTGAAAAAGACTGTATCGTATCATATTAAAGCAATACCGTAGCGTTTAGTCGTCGAATTTTCCTTCGAGCTATTTCGTTCTCTGCGAAGTAATGCGTATATTTAACAAGAAAAAAAATATAAGAAAACTGAATTTTTCCTAGTCCGAATTCAACTTTTTACCTCCTTCGGTTTCGTCTATTCGACTCCTCGTGGAATATCGGATTTACCTTTTTTTGAATTCATCGTCGGTGTAGCTGATAAGCAAAGGAATTGGCGAGATTCGGTCATTTGTAGGGGCCTTTTCGTTAAGAGAGAGAGAAGAAAAAACAATCGACCGACCCCCGTAAACAAAATTTCAACGCGGTATCGAGGATTTTCGGAATCGTCGACTCTCTCTCTCTCTCTCTTTTTCGAGCGACAGAGAGGGAGAGACAGCTGTGGTTGAACAAAGAAGTAACAATGAAAGAAAAAAAATCGACCGATTATGGGATTAGTCATTTTTAAATTGTACATACGTAATCGATAAGTATTTTTTAGAGAAATAATAGTCTAATTACCATTTGTTTGGTAGCGATGAATTAAAGAAAAAAAAAACGTTCTAGTGCAATATTTATAGTGTTTTAGAGATGTGTCGTTCGTTATGTCATTCTCGGTCCTCCCGGCTTGTTTAACGGGGCTCGCCGTTTTTTGCGCGCGGGACGAATTTTTCTAAAAGAATTTCGGATTTTTCCAATCGACGGGGATCAGCCGAACAAACCGCAAAATCAGACGAGCTCGCTCAAATCGGTCGGACTCGAACGTCCTTCTCGAGACGCGCTGAAAAAAAATTCAATATATATATATAATATATATTGGTATATATATATGTATTAAAAAATGAGAAAGAAAAATTCGTGCAAAGCTGTAAATTCCGTAGATATTATAACACAGGGTATAAACAAAGTCATATCGCAGTGAAATCGCTTATCGAGGAACGATTTTCGATCGTGCAGAACGACGTAATCCGCAATTGAGAACGCAAAACGACGCTCGCTAACTTCTTATATCGCCCCCTAACCCCCAAAGAAAAAACTCTTTTTGCAAAACGAACGTGGAAAAAAAAGTTCGAGCTCTGTATCTCCGGAGAGAAATTTTATTTATGCATATATGAATATAAATATATATATAAATATATATAGGTATATCTTGTACAAAAAAATAAAGAGAATCATTACGAAAGCAATTGAATTTTAGCATAAACGATTATAAAAAAAGAAAAAAAAATCGAGCGACTATTAGTTCAAGTGTTTATACGAATTTCGAGGCGCCAAATTGAATTGTTAAGCACTCGTGGTCTCACTCGTCGTTGGCCGGAAACGTCCGAGACGAGAAAATTAGCTTTTCCTCGAACACGAGTGAGACTGCGACCGACGAACGGTACTATAATTAATAACGATTAAAAAAAAGACATATCACGAGGTATTAGCTTAAAAATTGCCTGACATTGTAGAAAGTTTTTTCGGAAGGATGTAAATACGTTGCGTGTAACTTGGCAGCTCGCGCGAGAATCTCGGGGACGGAAGGACCATCGAACGGCGAATTGAATCATGCGCTAAAAAAAAATTTGTTGAACCAAATTCTATGCAACTAAAACATTGTTAAATGAAAAAATGATTTTTCTCGCTTCAAGATTATTCAAGAAACGTTTTGTTCAACTAATTTTTGTTTTGTTATTTGTTGTATTTTATTATTTTGTTATGTTAATCGTAAAAATTCCTGAATATTTTTGAAATTGTAAATCTTATTGTATTTCTTCATTATTTTTTTAATTTATTGTAGAAATATGGATTGTTGGTTCAACAAAATTTTCTTAGGTGTACCTCAGAGAGGTTTTCCTGGAAATTTTGTAAATAATCGCGAGGAGTTCGGAGATACCGGAGAGATTGTAGATCTTATTGTAAATTCTTATCGATATTGTATTAATCGGTTTGTCTGAATATAAATTCTATTTGACACAGCCCGTCGAGAGATCTCGCGCACAAGGCTCGTGGGAGTATTTTTTTCTAATGTAAGTCCGCGAGGATGCCGGAGGGTTCCTTTTCGTCCTTCTCGGTGCTCCTCGCGGACGTTACGGTCTCCTTTCAGCGATTTTAACGACGTCGTATCGTCGACGCGCCAAATTGCTCGCAATGTAGAATCAATTGTGGAGGGTTGGCGAGAAAGAGAGAGAGAGAAAGAAAGAGTGTGAGAGAGTGAGTGAAAGAATGAGAGCGACAGAGTGCGAAGAGAGTATCAGAGAATAAAAATGATAACGAAATCCTCTCCGTAATGTACATATCATGTGCCATAACTCATTTACCATACTTTGTGTCCAACTTTGTTCCAAGTACCTATTCAACTATAAATATTATAGTATAATAAAGTAAACCTCGATGTTATTGATAATTTCGTATCTCTTTACCCGAATCTCAGCGTCCCACATTATCCACTAAAACCGACATATCTGAAATTTCATCCCGATCTGGGTCAGGGCGAATTGGAAAATAAATCGCGCGGTGTGTTATTCGCGTCCCGATCGACCGGTTTTTCGAAAAAAATCTATAACGTAATTCCTCCTCTCGCGCGCTGTGTTTTTTTTTCATCGTTCTCTTTTAATTTTCCCGAATCGACGGGGCAAAAAAATGTCGAGCAGTCCGAATCGGATCTCGCGTGAGTGTGACGCGTTACCGTGAGCTCGCGTGGAATTATAAATTTATGGGACATGCACGAATCCGACATTAGAAAGATTATTTATCCAAATCGTGGAAAATCGTGCTCTTTTAAAAAGCTCGTCGTGCGCGCGGGCGCGCCAGTCTACGGAGCGCTACCGTCGCTCGCGTACGACACTCTCGTGTATTTATCTTCGTCTCGCGATCGCTATCGAGTTCGAGTTCCTGTGTGTGTATGAAAAACTCGGCTATCGCCGTAATTACACCGGCCGATCGTATCGGAGCTTACACACGGTCCGTCGATATGTGTGTCTCGATTGTTATAACAGCTACATGTGTACAACTCTATATGCATACTCTTCGCTATAAAGATAACTGAAACTCTCGTTTCTTATCTCCGCCTCTTCAAGGACGATTCGTACCCCAGATCGTATTTGCGCTCGTTTGCACCGTTAGAAACGTTACGTCGAAATATCGATTTTTATATTTTTATACGTATATAGAAAAAGCTCGGATCGTGAAAATTCGAGCGAGACAAATTTTCTACAATGAATGAAATAAAATTATTTAATGTATATGAATCACATTGGCTGACAAAAGTATTTCTAAGGTTAAAATCAAATCTAATCCTCATACAAAAAAATTTTATTTAATTTTACATTAAAATAATTGAATAGTTCAATAATGAATTTGACAATTAATATAAATATTTATTTTGACAAATTATCCAAAGATCAAAACAATGCAATTAAAATCGAGCTATTCAAACGAATCGAAATTATTTGAATTGTTTCTTTCTTGCCGAAATTTCTAACGCGTACATATCGCAATTATCGACGATGAAAGGCAAGAAGAGCCTGCGGCTCGTGCGCCAGTTTCGTATGTACGCGCGCGTGTGCACCGCTCGTCGATTAATTGGCACAGCGAGTAAACAGCTTCACAGAAGAGAGAGAGAGAGAGAGAGAGAGAGAGAGAGAGTATCGAACCTCGAGGTCCTTGTCGAGTACGCGAGTACAAACAAACCCTGACTCTCTCTCTCTCTCTCTCTCTCTCTCTCTCTCTCTCACACACAGCAACGTCACACGAAGCGCGAACATGTGGCGGCCGTACCGCTTTTGTGTTACAAATCGTGTTTACATTATCGCTGTATAGAGCGGAGGAGAGCAAGAGAGAAACGAGCGCGGCCCACTTGTGCGCTCTCCACTCCACGGAGCTCTAATAACCCGAGGACACGGAGCAGACCGTGCGCGAGGATCGCTGATTCCATCCAGCTGATGTCGATCTTCGAGAGCTCAAACAATTCAGATTCCCGAGATACTTCGCTTTACATTATTTTCCGTGTTATTTTTTATTGCTAGTCGCACCCCGGATAACGAGAGTAACGATTTTCCCCATTAATATTTATTTTTATATAGTTTTCCGCGTAAATTATTTATTTTGTTACGATCAACGATAATCTTAGTCGAGTAACAAGATCCGTAGTTTACAGTCATATTTTACAGTTAGCTCTCTTTTCCAAAAAAAAAAAATCTTGATTTCTCGGACAGCGCGTTTCACGATCTCGCGCGATTTCATTGATAATCGGATCGCGTACCCGTGGAATATTTTACACGGGCGCTCGTTCCTCGGGTACGGCGCGATTAACGAGGCGCGGTACGTGGTATCACGCGAGGGCTGGCGCTACACGAACGCAACGAGAGAATCGAGAGCGGCCCTTGCGGTGGACCGAGCTCGTCATAAAAGTTATTGCGATACAATGACCACGGCGGATAAATTATTCAGTCTGGGGGCACGGAATTGCTACTGAGTTTGCCAGAGCGAGAGAGAGAGAGAGAGAGAGAGAGAGAGAGGTAACATTGTTCAGGCCGAGGAGAGCACGAGGAACGTGTCCGCGGACAAAGGGCGCGGTGACACGCGAAATTGACCGGAGGAAGAGAAGACGAAAAAGAGAGAGAGGAGGGAGGGAGGGGGAAGGTTGGTCTTCCACCCTCGGGGGAAGGATGTAGGAGGCGAAAACTACGGCGGTACGAAGCGAGAGAGGGAGTGAGCGAGGAGGGTAACGGAAACAGAGTCGAGCCACTCCAAGATGTCGTGACGGAGAGGGTCGGATATTCCATTCTACGAGCCACCGCTTCCAACCTCCAATGTGTATATATATATATACATATATATATGTTATGTATATATAGGTGTACGTATATATAAGCGACGCGACACGGCCCAGTCGCCGACGCGAGATCCGAGCGATGGACTGAATTATACATGAAACGGAACACAATCACCCTCCCGCCCTCCTCCGCCTATCCCCTCGCGAAACCACCCCCCTACCCCTCGGTAGGCGAACGCGATATCTTTCCACTCGGCGCAAAAATCACTGCTCGCCCTATTCACCACTGGACAGCTTGATGAATTCCGAGCGGAATTGGATCGCTTCCCGGAAAATTCCTTCGATTTCCCTTCGTCGACTAATTGCCGCTGACTGTCGATGCGAGTCCACTGGTAATGCTCGTAAGATAGTTTGGAAAATTTCGACTCGAGTCTCGAGTTTTTAGCGAGTGTTATAAAGTTTTGATAAGTCGAGGCAGATTTCGGCGAGACTCGACGAGTATTTAAAAACCTTTCGAGTTTCAAAGAGTTGGAACGTTTCACGGGAAATTTCAAGAATCGTCCGTTTCTCCCCTTCAATTTTCTTTTGTTAACTAATTTCGGATTGGATTAACCCAATCGAGGACTGTCGCGCTTCTTTCTCAACTTAACCACTCTCTCTCGCTCTCACCCTCGTTTAATGGACTCGAAAGAAGACCCTTTATGGGGGGGCGGAGAATTTTCACTCTCCCCCGTCCGCCTACGACGGCGTCTTAATTGAAAAAATATTCAACTTTTCTCCAACCCTGGTGGCGCGAGGGGCACTTTTATACCACGCCAGTGTCGTTCCGCGGCGTTATTACCGTAGCGTCCTCGCGACTCGAGGAAATTAAGCTCGTCGTTCGCGAATTAACGCGGCCGGAAAAAAACACCCCTAGCCCCGATTCGCGGTAAGGGACTCGCCTCGTGCTTATTTATTTCTCTCTCTCTCTTTTTTGCTCAGCCGACGACTGGAGGGGAAAAAGAAAAGTTTTGCGAGTAATTCGTTTTAATCGACCTTCATTTCGTTTCTTCTTTTCCACTGCATTTAGTATTCGCCATTTTTCACTCTCAAGAGCTCGCCTCGTAAAAAATCACTGGAAACACTCGCGTTAAATGGAAATTTCATTTTACTTTTCAATTAGGTCTCCGCTGAATTATTGCCCCGGAGTGATTTTCATCGAATGCGTGTTTCGAGGAGATTTCGTTACTTTTTATCGACGAATCGGTTCGCTAAATCGGACCGATTCGCCTCCAGTTTTGCAACCAGTTTTTGATATATTTTTAATTCTACTTCTCGAAACGCGATTCGTACAGTTTTTTTCGGCTGGTCGTATTTTTTCCAGCGATTATCCTCTCGTAATACTTAATGGTAAGAGCGGGCCCTGCTAATCGGCGCCTACCGTCGAGCGTTCGGAAAACGTTGACGGGCGCGTTGCAAAAACAAAAGCTCGCGCGCACTTGGCGCGTCTTCGCTAATCAAAGTGTTTGCCGCCGGTTAATCCGAGCTCAGCGCGCGGGTAGACTTAAGTATTCCTTGTAAACTCCCGGGTTAACGGCGGATTACTAAATGGGGAGAAACACGAAGAGAGAGAGAGAGAGAGAGAGAGAGAGAGAGACTCTTCGGCTTATGGAGAGTAAGCGGTGCACGACTGTAATGGGATAAGAAGCGCGCGCATAAAAGCGAAGACGAGGGAAAACGCGGAAAAATAGAGAACGGAAATGAGCGAGGGACGGGAATTCTGATTCTCGATGAGAGAACGAGTTGAAGGCGCTGAATTTAATCATGAGAAAATGGAGCACTCGCCCTCGCCGCTTCGATTATGTAACTACAAGCGCCAATTACGAGTATCAGCGGCGCTCGCATTGTTACGACGATTGTATATTTAATTTCGGTAATTCGCGAGCGCGAAATAATTTCGACTCTGAAAAAAAAGTCAACGAAAACAACCGAATTCGGAATGAAATCGATCGCGAATCGTTTTGTGAATTATTGCGACGGTAATAATGGGTAATGCAGTAACGAGAGTTCGCTCAACTCGCTCGAATTCTCAGATGGTCTATAGCAATCGATATTTCGATAGAGCTCGGTATCGAGAGAATCGATTATGAAATTGATGAAAAAATGGGACCAGAGTGAAAGGATTATCTTTTAATTCATATAGAAAGAATTTTTTTACTTGAATTTCTTCGTATGAAGCGAAAAATTTTTATGTAACTAGACTTTTTAAATAAATTCCTTTTTACTATTCGTACTAGTTTTATCTTTCAGCGTTTTTAAAAATAATGCAAATAATCAAGAATTCCGGTACGTCGCATCGAGTGGTTCTCGATCGAGAATATAACGATTGCCGTTGCACGCTGAACCCCAGTCCAAACAATCACGTATGTACGAAACAAATTTTTCGGATGAAAAATTTTTTATTCCAAATATACAATTTTCAATTTCGAGCGATAATTTGGAGTACGCCACAATCAAATATGCAACGTATTGTGCGAAGTGAACTGCACCGGTTCTGACGCCATATTGTTTCAATTTTTCCAAACTTTATAACGTTAACGTGAAAAATTTCCGTCGTTCCCGACTTATGGCATAAATTTCGAAAAAAAAACTAGTTTATCCTACTCCCGAAAAATTTTCAAAAAACCTCCACGGCTGAAAAAAAAATTTACTTATTACGGCGTTAAATTCGGAGAAAACTGGAGACAGTTTTACTTTCAAAATATTTTCAAAACGAAAAAAATTCGCCTCTTGACGAGTGG
Organism: Goniozus legneri; assembly: GCA_003055095.1. Taxonomy (NCBI): domain Eukaryota; kingdom Metazoa; phylum Arthropoda; class Insecta; order Hymenoptera; family Bethylidae; genus Goniozus; species Goniozus legneri. Next base: position 319,415 of record NCVS01000088.1, read on the forward strand.
CTTTATGCTCTGTCAAAGAGAGAGAGAGAGAGAGAGGAAGCGAGCGCGTGCGTTAAGAGAACGAGCAAAGTGTGTATGTTTTGAGAGCGGTATTATATCGAGCATAAAGAGCGGCACCGTGTCCCATGGGGATGCATCGTGTGCGTGCTCGCATGCCCCGTACGACCCTGCCTACACCACCCCACCTCTCGTTCTTTCCACTATGTGTGTGTGTACACGTCGGGGGCTCTACCGCTCGTCGTCACCCCAATCCACCCCTCTGTTGGGATCGGGACGGAGAGCAGGTTGATAATCTCCGTATAATACAAAAACTCGTACAGCACGCCCCATTCGCGACGCTCGATTCGACTGACGCCTGACGTTCACGCACTTTTTCTCTCTTTCGCTCTTTCGCTGCCTCTCTCGCTCTCTCTTTAATTTTCTCTCTCCCTCTTTTTTATCTTTTTATTCCCGACCAGCGAGCCGAATCTCGAAGGTGGTGGACGGTCATTGTCGCTCGTACGATAGTGGAAAATTGATGGAAGGGGTGTGCGATGACGAAGAGCCGCTCGTTGGCGAAATCGTCGAGATATAGCCGATTAGGACGGTTACGTCGGTGTGTACGCAAGGTGTTGTTATTGTGTATAGATCGTAGTTAAGAAATTGAAATAGATTTGTATTGTTAGACCCCTGCTTGCTCGGCTCGTTGCGGTGTAATGAAGTCAATTATCACCGACTAGGAAACTATTTTATCTCAATTAGAAATAGTTTTGAAATCGAGTTGTCACTGTTACTTGCAAATAGATCCTAGTGCGGATATCGAGTTAGATTTAATCCATATACGATTTTTCTGATTATTCGAATTAATTTTTGGATATGGAACATAGTGACAGAACAGAATATCTTTGGTCTAACCCGAGTCGAAAAATTTTATCGGTTGTATTAGTATTTAAAAGTCTGTATTTTGTTTCATTTGACTGATGATTCTTCGGTTTTTTTCAAATACAGTCTAAATAACGAGTATTATATAGTAAACAAAATAGACACAAAACCGATAAAATTTCTGGCATCAATTTTATCAACCTTCCGAGAAAAAAACTTGACTCTAACCTTTTTGACAGATAAATCTCGCTCCAATAAAGGGCCGGTCGAACTTTAATCATTCAAAACTACACTTTACACTTATAATTACACCAAAAACTTGAGGAAAGAGTTTTCACAACACCACTCGATTGACATTTTGAAAACAATAATGGCCGCTCCAGTAACCAAAACTAGGATCTATATAGATGCTACGCCTCTACCACTAAAAATTATTATTAAAAATAGATAAAAAGTGCGTATTGTCCAATTACGACCAGTTCCGGCATTCGCCACTAGTGGCGCTAGTAATAATCTAGCGGTAGCGTCTGCGCAGTTCCGAGTTTTGATCATGCGACTGCGCATGAGGCTGGAGCGGCCATCATTGTTTTGAAATGTCAGTTGTATCGTGTTGTGCAACCTTTTTTTACGTGTTTTTAGTTTAATTGTGAGTGCAATGTGCAGTTTTATGTGAATACAACTTGGCCGGTTTCTGATTGAAGCGAGATTTATACGCCGAAAAGGTAAGAATAAATTTTTTTACTTGGGATGGCGATAAAAGCGGTTGTTAACCAAATTTTTCGAATCGGGTATATCGGTTGGAATTTATATTACGAATCTGTCTTAGAATCAGGTCTCTTACGTCAAATTTTAGGCTCCAATGAAATTCTCATTTTCGGTAAATATTTTTTAACAAAGTCAACAAACATCGCGTAAATCTACGAGCGCGAGTGAATCTTGGCGACATTAAACCGGCGCGAAATGCACTTACGGAAAATTCTCTCGACGATTGCCAGCTCTGGCCGGAAGCGCAGCGGTGGAGATAGAAAAATCAAAGATTGAAAGGCGCGTCGCGTCGAATCGCGTTTGGCCGATCGCGTTGGCCGCGCACACACGCCCGGCGAATCGAGTCTCGCCACGCGCGGGGAATTGGCCCTTCCGGTTGCGGTCTCGCCACTTCCTGCTGTCCTTAAGTCCCGACGACGCTTTAGAGAATTTCTTACTACCCTTCGGGCTGTCAAGCTGCCGCGATCCTCGCGCTAAACTCGCCAAAACTTTGCCAGAGATTGAAATTTATATCGCACTGGCGTTAGAATTGGACGATATTCTTTTTTGCAGATTTTTTTTTGTCGGGCTGCTCAGGGAGGTTGATGGAGTTTTCTTGGGGGTTTCTTTAAGCGAGAGAGCTGTCCTCGGTTAAGTGGCGTGCTTTGATTCCCGTCGGCAAACACCGTGAATTCCTATTGACCCATCCGTTATCGCGCGTCGAATTGGACGCAACTTGCCGAGTCCGACGACGCAGCTCCTCGAAATCCGGTTACTCGCCGGGTTCTCCTGACGGAACCGTCGGAGTGGCTAACCAGAGTCGAGTCTATAATTTCGGATCGACCTATCTTGGTTGCTAGATTATGCGAAGATAGGCCTCGGTAGAGCGAGCGTGACAAGATTGACCTATTAATACATGTCTATCAACTTAGCCCAGTCTTTTTCGAATAATAATAAACAAAATAGTGTGCTAAATTTTGCTAGTCATGCAGCGCACTATTTTCTTTATTATAATTTTAAAAAAACTTTGTGAACATTATTAATACTTCTAAATATTAATTTCGGTTGCGTCAATATTGGCCCAATCTTGACTGTCGTACTAAAGACAAGTTTCGGTACAATCGTAGCGATCTTGACACAAATTCAGCCCTTTCTTGCTACTCCTCCCCGGACTACCCCGAAGGACGGTCATCGATAGCCCCAGCGAACTGGGAATCACGGGAAATTCAAGAGAAAAGGAGACGAGGCGTAACGGCACTGCGTGACAGCGTCTCCTAAATATTCGAGCGGAATAGCGAGAGCGCCCAAAACTTGGCAGCTTTATCTCGGCATTACTCGAAAATTTATTCATATATAATGAACGAGTGAATAATTCAGAAGGTTAACCCCTTGTTCCGCGCCTACAAAGCACGATGAGGAGATCGAGGGAGCGAGCGAGAGTAAGAGAGAGCTAGAGAGAGAGAGAGAGAGAGAGTGGGTGGTGGGTAGGCTGCCGGAATACCACGGCCCCGGGATGGAAGAGTAAGAAGTAACAAACGCGCTACCAGATTATATTTAACAGCCTGGGCGGGGTCTCTTCGGAATCGGCGCACCGTGAGGAGCTGCGGAGCCCGAGAGAGAGCGAGAGAGAGCGAGAGAGAGGATGGGTTACCGGGGAATATATATTTTCCGCGAAATTATGGGCAGACGCGAGGGAATTAAGCCCGCCGTATATTTGATTATTACGCTTTTAATCTATATCCGCACCGAAAACGACTCTACTCTCCCTCTCTCTCCCTCCCCTCTCTGTTCGAAAAATCTTGCCGAATTTTCGAAAAAATTGGCAGAGCGCAGGCAGAGAGCCGTTGGATCTCGGAATCCTCTTTGCCGTTGCGCCAGGCGTACCCCATTAAGCGCATAATGGAATCGAAGCGAGCGCCGAAATAAATCCGTTTCCGATACCCTTTGTAATTCGAGACGATCGGCTTGCCTCGGTCCAGATCGGCTCGCAGCGTCCGTCGCGTGTCGCTCGATGCGCTCGGCCGACTGAACTTTCGTTTTTTTAACGCGCATAATTTTTCAGCGCAGCAAATAGAGAGAGGGAGAGGGAGAGAGAGAGAGAGAGAAATCGCGCGCGCACGCGAACCGTGCGCTTCTCCATTTTGTCTTAACGCGGGTGTACGCGGTTGCCAGGCAACAGCCCTTACGCTCCATTCATTTATAATTCAGCAGCCAATGCGGGCCACGCGGGCTCTCTCGCACCCTCGACTCAGTCGTTCGGCTCTCGCGCATTGCCTCTCTCTCTCTCCCTCTTCCTCGCTCCCTCACCGCGCGTAACGGTGCCACCCCCGCACGCACTCACGCAACCCGCGCGTTTCCTTTCTCTCTCTTTCTCGCTCCGATCGTCCTCCTCGCTTTTTTGCGCAAATCGAACGAGGCTAAAATAAGGAAAATTCAATGCGAAACGGTAATTCGGGAGGGAGGGATAAAGAGGGAGGAGAAAAATAGACGGAAAGAGGAGAAAGATAAAAAGAGCGAAAAAGAAAGTTAGAGTGATAAAGCGAGGAAAATAGAGAAAGAGAGAGAAACATCTACCTCCCTCATTTTCACGCAAATCGAACATAAGGAAAATTGACAATTTTCAAAGCGAAACGATAATTCTAGAGAGAGAGAGACTTTAATCCGAGAGCATCATCGGGTATAGTCCAGCTTTTCCCGTCCCTTTTCGGCTCCCTTTAACCCCACGCTTCGCCGTCTCGCTCTCCTCATTCTCTCTCTCCCTCTCTCTATCTTTCCCTCTATCTTTCTCTATCTCCGTCTCTCTCTCTCTCTCTCGGCACCGTGTGCGCGCTCACGGCCGTGTACAGCCGATACGCCGAGCGAGACCGAGCTACTCCCCCGGCCCGCTCGTCTCATGACGTATTCATGCTTCATTATCATAGCGAATCATGGCCCATCAGCTTTTGATTGTCCGCCGCAGCGTTGTTAGTCCTAACTAATGCCAGCCTCGCTACGGTCACCTCGCCTATTTCGATAGAGAGGCCCCCAAAAATTGCCCGAGCGCATTCCGCTACTTAAAACGAGAACGAAAATTCGGCAAACGTTCCGGGTAACGCGGGGGAAAACAGAAAACTCGCCGATTCGGACAATCCTTACATGTCGCCTGTCATTTTTAAAAGCGCCGTCCTGAATAATTAACGCGTGGAACTAACCAAATGGAGTTTTGCAATCCAGAGTCGATCCGAACGAGACGAACTAGAGGTTCAATTTCCGTTCCGAAGCTCGCGTGCGCGCGCGTGTGTGTGTGTGCGAGTGTTATATAGATTTTTCATATTTTTTTTTGTCTCGTCTCTGTTTCTCGCCGAACTTTTTTTCGTCGGATTTGGACTATCCGCGAGCACGTCGCGCTTTAACCGAGTTGGCACCTCACCGCGTATACCTCTACGGACCAAAAACGAGTGCTTTTCCGCCTTTTCACCTCCCTCTCTCTCTCTCTCTCTCCTTCTCACTCGTTAGTCCGTCTCGGGCGCACCTTTGACTTCCGCCTCGGTCACCCGACACTCGCTCCATGTACGTCCCATCTTTCTCGCTCTCTCATTCGTTATTCAGGTCGGAACCCAATTTGCGTGAGCGGGCGCGACACTCCGTGAGACTCGAACTTTCAAAGATGTACCGGGAGAGCAAGGGTTGCCCCGAATGCTTCAGTTTCGACCGGCCGCGTTACGCTCGTCGGGAATGTGAACGGTTTTTGCCAATCGCAGCTGTCAACGGATTATCTCGAGAGGTAGAGAGCGAACGGGGTTCGCGCTACCCACTCGAGAACACACCGAGTTCCCGAGCCCCTCCGAGTGCTGGAAATCGGCACTGACGATTCTCTAATTACTTTAAACTAGTTTTAGACTCGGCTCGCTTCGTTGTCAACTTTGCCGGGAGGTGTTCTCGGATTCGATACAGAAACTTGAATAAAAAATGACCAAAAAATGCTTGTTATCGTCATAAATGCCGAAATTAATAATAGGATAATTGGGTGATTATGCTAAGATTGATTATTAAAGCTTCACCTGTCATAATTAATGGTGTGAATTGCGTTGTACGAATACGATTGTAAAAGTGTACAATTTATTATTAATAAATGCAGAAAATAGTTTATCGTAATACTAAAATTTTTCAATAGTCGAGTTTTGAGATTTTCGTATCGGAACCGTCTTTGAGAGACACGAGAGAAATTTTTGTCGAGTGTAATCAATTTTCAGGCGCAAACTGCGGCGAGACGATCCCCGATGCGAGGAGAGACGTCAAAGACCCGTCGACGAAATTTCGTGCGTGTGAACTCTCGCGTAGCCCGGTTAACGAGTCTACTCGCTCGCGTAAAACCGAGCGAGAGAGAATACGAGACCTTGACTCGGAACGAAAGGCGGCACACGAAGAGAGCACTACGTATATATATATATATATATACATATATATATATATATATAATACATATATATATATATGTATTATATACATATACAGGTGTAGTCGCCGCTGCTCGTCGATTATTTATTCAAAGGATATTACGAGACTCGCTAATTATAATTTATGTCGTGGCATTAACAACGTAGCATCGACCGCGCTCGCGCGCGCACCGCGTACGCTTTTCGGAAGTGTGTCCCTCCCACTTTACCCATTCCCGGGGCCGGCCTATAACGCTCAAATTGCCCCACTGAAAATTTCCTCTCGATCGCGAATCGATTGCGCGTACCCGTAACGATCTCTCGTTATCGTCCTTGTTTTTGTCAGGACGACTGTAATTGAGAGCGAGCGAGAGAGGTAGAGACTTATGTAGAAAGAAAGAGAAATAAAACGAGAGAAAGCGAGAGGGAGTTGAGTAGGAACGAAGAGCGGCAAAGCGACGGTAAGAGAGAGAGAAAATTAGAAAGAGAGGGAGGAGAAATTAAGAGAGAGTAAGAGCGTGCTAATGTGACGGAGAGAGACGGGGAAAGAGATAGGGAGAGGGGGTAAATAGAGAAAGAGAGAATATCGATTTTCAGCGAATTAGCGAGAGCTGCACGAGAAAAAGTAAAGAACGAAGACAAGCGTACCGACGGCGAATTACCCGAATTGACACCGGAATGATGAAAAATCGCGTGTCTACCGCTGGCGAATAGCGAGAGAAAAAAATCGAGCCGGTAATAAAACTCGAGTAATTGGCATCTTCGAGGATAGAGAAAAGTCGTTCACGCGCCGGATGGAATCGGACGGAAGATGGAAAAGCGGGAGACGGTAAAACGCGGATCGGTGGCGAGATATAAACAGAGAAAGAGAGAAACGCAGGAGGAAAGAGGAGACGGTAGAGCGAGAGATGTGACAGGCGCACAAGCGAGCCAAGAGCGTGTACAGCCAATCAGTGGTTTTTCCTAGACTGGCTGTCATTCAGTCAGCCAAGTGGAAGGACAGGAACGGCTTGTGGTTCGGCTTTGGCATTATTCATTATGTAGCTCGCAACACGCCGTCACCCGCTACCGCAGTACCGCGCGCTTCCTCGCTTCGGTCGCGCTCCTACACACACACAAACACACACACACACACACACGCACGCACATAGACACACACCTGTCCGACGCTTTGCTCAACACAAACCCAATCCAGGTTTATACATCATAGCCAGGAGAATTCGACGCTGACCGCTTTACCGGCACGCTCTTCCAGGACGAAAATAGAAAAATCAGAGTTCCTTGCTCTTAGAGGAGAGATCGGCCCCAAACGAGGTTATCACCCCCCGGGACACTCGACGAGTTTGGAAACACGCTCGTGATTTCCGCGCGGATTAAAATCAACTAGGCGCCACCCCACTGTCTGTTTTTTTTTCTCTCTCTCGTCGGGGGCAGGTTCTATCGGTGGAGGCAATATGTTTGTAGCTAGGCACCCCTGTAATGAATTCATGCCAGCTTGTACACAATCATATAGTACCTATTTGCGAACAGGTTGCATTACAGATCGGATCAGCGAGCGCAGATGCTCTTTTGTCGGCGGATGAGTCGGCCGAGCCCTGTGGGACTTCTCTCGATGATATCGGATCTCGAAGAATCGCGGGAGAGCCGGGGAGTCGTCCTCGCGTACCTAAACGTCCGGCAGCCGGGATATCCCACGGGTCCCC
>NCVS01000088.1:336778-383763 GCA_003055095.1 Goniozus legneri
GAACTCGTTTTCGTTATTCTTCGCGCGTGCGAAAAAAAAACAAAACGAGAGCGTCGAAAAAAATGTTTCACGCTCGCGTAACTGCACGTGCCCGATTACTCGTGCTCTCCTCTCTTTTTGTTTACCTATTCATGCGCGATTTCGTCAAGAGAGGCTCCGAGCAAACAGCGGACGCTGTCAATCGTCGCTGATAAATCGGAGCGCGCGTATGTTCTCGATTGGAAATCCCGGGCTTATCTGGGAGAATCGATTCGTTATCTCCCGATCGTAAATTAACTACGAGCCGGAAACTAGCGCTTAATAGCTACCGAGAAAGGAAAACAAGGTGCTTTACTCAACTGCGCTCGCGAGACAATCGAGATGTATCGATTGCGTCGATCTTTGAGTCCTCGCGGACTTCCGAGAAGCTCTCGTGCAACCGAGCTCGCCGAGACTTTCGGGATGAATGAAGGCGACGAGCGCTCGCCGACTAATTCGACTCGACTAACTAGAAAAATTACCCGCGTTTGAGAAGACTGAGCTCTTCCGGAGCTATTCGTCACGGCTCCAATTATCTCTCTGTGTCGTCTTATCTCGGACAGGAAATAGATTTCGAGAGAGCCGTCGAGCTCGAGAATCGCGATATCGTTATCTACCGTCGATCGATTCGCGAAGATTTCCTAGACAAATCCGCAACTTGCTTTCACGAGAGGTGGAGCACTGGGTTACTCAATATTTGACCCGACCGCTATCTACATCATGAATTATTGAACGATAGCGCTACGCAGCCGGTGGCAAATTGACTTCGTGCTCTCTATACACCTGTCGCTTCATTTCTGACGTCTATTTGTCAAACAAAATTTTCGTACAACGCGCATCACGGTCGCGCCTACGAACACACGTACACAAACACGTCCCCTGATACTATAAAATCAACGGTTTTGACAAAGTTCTGTATCAATTCGAGTTCTCTCGTCGTCACAAGTAGATCACTAGAGCAACTATTTTGCCGAAAAAATGAAATTCTTCATCTTCGCTTTGTTCGCGCTCCTCGCTGTCGTCTGCGTTAGCGCAGCTCCCGCTGACAGCCAGGGATCGAAGAGTAAGGAGAACACGTGCGCTCCGTGGTTGGCCTACGTAAGTATCATTAATTCTTATGTCGAAAAATCGCGTTTAGATTTTCTGAACAGTTTTTTTTTCTAAGATTGTTGTAACACTTGTTAATAAAATTAACATTGTTGCAACATCTCCCTAAATTTGTTAAATTTCATTATATTCATTTACATACCAGCAGGCTTCTGGTTAACGTTCGTCATGTTCAATGTTATTAAAATATCCTGCCAAATTTCAAGCTAGAATCACTCGAATTTCTCAGCTAATTCAATTTTTCTTTTTTAGTGCTCCACCCATAGAGACTGCTGCCGTAACTTGCAATGTCTTGGATACGCTCACTGGTGCGTACCAATCTACGGAATCCAGGACCCCAACGACCAAAGACCAATCGGCCCAGGACCCTTCCCACCCAACCAATAAAATGACACTCGACTTGTATCAACGACAAATAAATTCTTAGTTTAGAATACCGCATATACTTTGTTTTTCTGACTGTTCTAATAGCCCTATTTTTCCTACTGTTATACTGTTATTTTCACGATTATTTATTAACTACTCGTTCGTGCGAGATATCGGCATGTGGATATTCGAGATTGACGAATAGACACGATCATAAAAATTTTTAATGGTTAAATTATCGCGAGGTGAGCGATAGTTCTAGAGCTGAGGTTCTGAGATGCTCTGGAGAACAAGTTTTGGAGTATTCACACTTTTGGAAAAACTCGAATGAAAATGTTTCCTAAAGGATTTGTTTTGGTCGTTTGTTTGTTGGTTCTCGCAGTAGCGATCATTGAGGCCGGAAAATGTGTCCCAAAAGGGGGAAAGGTGAGCAACATTATAGATACATATCGAGACGCAACTCTAACTACCCAATTTAAAAATCTTTTCTAGTGTACTAAATTTGAAGAATGTTGCCCAAAATTGGAATGCAATTTTTACGTTAGAAAGTGTCTGGAAAGTAAAATGGGATAATTCTCTTTATCGGTGTATTCATTTCCTTATTCTGAAATAATCTGAATCGAATACTAAATAAAGATTATATCGAAGACAAAATATCGATGCTCTAATAATCCCAATTACATCAATGAGATTACGGTGTTTAATATTCCTGATAATATTCATACTTCTTTCGAGGTAAATGTATCGAGAGGTCTTGTAATCAAAACATTGTGAAAACGATGTTTGTTATTACTGTTTTAAATGAAATATAATTTCGTTTGTGGAACAAAATTTCATAAGTCTGACCTACAAAAATAATTATGTCAACGTGTCGTTTTTTCATCCTACGTCATCGTAATTTCGTAAAAACACCACCAAAATCATTTTAATAATTCTTTTTTGGAACGATAATAGTTTGTAACAATATTCTCTATGTATGGAATAAAATAATTCAACGAATTCAAAAAGTCTGATTCTTTTAAAATCTCAAACAAACTAACCGAGATAGTTGAGTCCCAAAACATTTGTGACAGACTGCGACCAGCTGTGAAAAACCAAACACCAAAGATGGCCCAGCAATGAAGGAAACCCTGAAAGTTTGATACTCGTGCAAAAGTTGTTTTGGAATACCACATACACGTGTTTCGATCTCGCCTCTCCATATTTGCCGAGTAAAGAATAGTTTTCGAGCGCACAATGGCAAATAATTAAATCGTTGTATCGATCGTATCGCGAGATAAACCCCAGACGAGTGGGATGACGATCCAATCGGCGATCGTTTTATCGGCCGTTTGCTATAAAACTCGAGCTAGCGGATACTCAGGGTACAGTCTCGTCGAATCTTACTCAATCGAGTGGATATCCTACAATTTTCAGCCTATCACAGCACGTAAGAATCGTCGAATCGTTTGCCTTTTGAACAGCTGACAGAAGTTTTCCGATCTATTAACTCGCTAATTGGATCGAATTAATATTAGCTCAAGTTTTTCGTCCGCATTGTCGCACTTTTGCCCATTCGTGCGCGACATGACTCTTTGTGAAAACTCACGTCACGCCAGAAAGACAAATAGTCGTTGATCCCGCGAACAAAAAGACCGTCAGCTGATTATCGGTTTATGAATTAACGGATGTGCATATTTGTCGTTCCCTACTACCTTGTCAATTTACTTTAATTGCGCAATTCCAGAACTCTAGGACACTACGTCCGTACGCGAAACGAGTATATATACCGATCGGTGGTTCATCGAATCATTATCGAAAACGAGACCGAAGCAGACGGTTCATAGTATCGAATTTTGCAGATAGAAGTGAAAAATGTTCAAGACTAGAGTGCTCCTCGCTCTGTGCCTTTTGGCCCTCGCTGTGTCTTCCATCGAAGCCCAGAATCCGAAGAAGTGCAGCAAGGCTTTCCAACCGGTAAATATTCCAAATCGATCTGGTCGATCGTTCAGACTGAAATTTCTCTAACTCAAAAATTTTCTTCTAGTGCAACACTTACTCCGACTGCTGTCGTCACCTCAACTGTCTCTTCTACGCCCACAAGTGCGTACCAGCCGGACCAATCCTCAACCCGAACGACCAAAGGCCCACCGGTGACGAGCAGTACGCCTACGAGCCCGAAGTACCAGTAGAAGTAGAATCCCTCTACTAGAACCACCCACAACCTGGCCGACTCTCAAGTACCAAGCACCTGGCTAATCTCCAACAAAACACGAATTCTCTTGGAATGATTGTTTTTTAAATTCCGTCTACTTATATATATTTAATACACTGAAAAAACTCTAGCCAACTGAGTTACATTTTCTGACAACCACAACAACAACAACAACAACATGACAATAATTTTGCTACGCAATATTGTATACAATGTTGCAGTGTAATATTCCAAACGACGCTGCAAATATTGCAATACAATACCGAAGACAATTTGTCGTAGTCAACATTGTTGACGCAACAAATCCAATCTCGGCTAATCAATGATTAGTTCGTGTAAGTTCTTTGTAAATAAAAACATGCGTAATGACTACATCGAGTTTTCTCGTTCCGTCGTGTCAGACTGATACAGTTAATAGATACAATAATGTAACATTGCAACTATTCAACCGTTGGCGATAAATTGGCATTTTTTTTCTCTCGGTGCGGAAAAACAAAACAAAACTCGTCCCAACTTACGCGTGTCTCACATTCGCACAGATCTCTCGAATATCGAGGAAGCGCTCGAAACTCCGGACGGTGCAACCGATCGAGAGTGCTCCACCTGTTACGCGATAGAGAAGAGTCACTCTTGGCTCGAGCGCGATGAGTTATTTATGCAAAAAATAAAATGACCGTCGGGTGTGAGAAGCTGCGTATTATCGGATATACGCGGCCAGTCGGGGGAGAACAATAAATTACGTTACCGTCGAGGGGGATACCGCTGCGGTTTCGTCACGCCGCGTTATCGCGTAATTCTCTTCAATTTTTTTCTCTCTCTCTTTTTCGTTAACGACGTTCAAAAAACGGAGGAAACTCGATCTCGGCAATCGGTCATGCACGCCGATATCGCGCTTCGGCCGGATTCATTCTCGCCAGTTAGACGAGAGACGCGCAACGTCGGTAAACACTCCGAGCCCCCTCCAGAGCCGCTATCGAGCAAGATAGCGATAGATATTTTTCTCGCGTCGTATTTTTTCAATTTTTTCGTTTTTTATTACTCCTCTCTCCCGAGTTTTCTCGCGGCCATTCTCGCTTTTCGCATAGTCTCGGTTTTCGTATCGAGCCGCGAATTAGAATTTCAATCGCGTAACCTCGCAATCGAGTGAATGAACCGATGAATGTTCATGCCGCGATTGTGACGTAGCGAGTGCGAAAAATAAAAATACGATGAGATGGAAAATTCGTTTTGTCGGATCACTCACCGGGAAAAACAGCAGGTCGCTTGCAGGCGCGTGAGCGAGTGCGAGAGCTCGAACGATGCGCGCGTGTCGATAGTGTTATGAGCCTCAGACGTCGATCGTGATCCCGCGTGGGCGTTTATCGCGCATCGAGTCCCGGCTCTATCGAGATAAGATCTAGTCTATTTATCCAGGAAATTTGAACCCAGCGGCTCGAAATTTTCCCACCCTTCCGAGAATTAATGGTTCTTTTACTATTTTTGATAGTTCATGAAGGGCCAGTGATAGACGATAGAAAAATTTTATCTCAAAATAGCAAAACTTTTTTGCTTGAAAATAAGAGTTTGTTTAATTTACTTAATATTTATTTGCATACGTTCAAACAAATATCATGTAAATGCAATCAAATATTTGTTTGAATTGAAAATACTAATTTTATTCCAAGTTTCGAATAAATATTAAGCAGCTTCAACGAATTTTTATTCTCAGTTTATAACTAGTTTAATTCAAATTTACCATAGAAATAGTAAAATTAACCGATCGAGCCGTCAAAACTTTTTCAGCGCGGACCGAATAAAATTCACAATGCGCGGACTAACACAGTTTTCTTTTTGTTAAAATCGAGCAGATCGGACTTTCAACGGCACGCGTAGCGCGCGCCTGCTCGACGCGTCAGACGCGCGTTGCGAACTCGAGCGACGACAAGGCAAACGAAGAGAAGGAGCAAAATCGAGTTAGCGAAAAACGTTTCCGACTATTCGTACGCGCGAGTCCCACAAAATCGAGGGTACGACTGATCGGATCGAAGTTTCTCAGACGTTTTTCCTCGCGCGAGCCACCACCGTTACCTTCGCCCTCGCCCTCTCGCTCGCGTCGACAATCGCTCGTTTATGTAATAACCGAGACTTTGTTTTTTTTTTTGTTTCTTTCCTCGTCTCCCCGCGCGAGAGAGCGATACCCGCGCGAGTCAATTGGAAGGCCAGCGAGCGAGAAGGGAGAGAGAGAGGGACCGGTCCCTCCCCCAGTGGGACTTTGACTGTTATTGTCCGCTCGAAATTCTTTTTTATTAATTAGTTTCGATAATACCGCGCCGTTATTTTCCGACTTCTCTCCGCAATCGGATCTGCGAAAATTCCACCGATTCGTCGTGGAATTTTACGAAGAGACGGACGAATTTCTCGTTTTTTGCTCCTGATTAGTCAGTGATCTAGCGATTTAATTGGTAAATTTCTAAAATGAGTATTGGATTGTTCGTATCTGTGATATTCAAAGTGAGATTCCAATCTGGATTTTTTATTTTTCGTGATAATTAAATGTGACAGTGGATATATTTGAATAGAGAATTAAATTAATTAGCGATTGTATACACTAAAAGATTAATTCTTGATTAATTTCAAAGTTAACTTTCTAATTTATTGGTATTTCGTTCGACCTTTTTAGCGATGCGCGGCCTCGGGCCGAGTTGCATCGACTCTCCGTTTGTTGTTAATCGCCAGTAATTTTCATTTTCCACACTTTTTTTTCCGCAACACCCACCCTCGATCGGTACCTACGATTCGTTTCGCGTTGCGCAATATTTGCCTCGTGCCGGTCAACCGAGGGTACGGAATTCCACGGTAACTCGATTATTTCAGGAAATTCTCTCGGTGCGAACTCGTTGGACTCGCTCGAGCGGTCACGACACGGCGTTATTAAATTTTTCAAGTTTAATAAGTGGCCTCGTTAATCCGACGGGAATCTTCCCGATGCGAGACAGTCGAGGCCTTATTAACCCTCGTTGAGTGCGTTTTGATACTGGAAAGAGTGCGCGAACGAGAGAGAAAGAGAGAGAGAGAATTAACGAAGCGAGTCGTTCACGCGTGCATTACACGGGTGAATATTTTCACGATCGCGTACGCGTGCATTTAAGTGGCTTGATTGTCGCAAATTTGTTGACAGCGCGTTAATCGGCCGCCCGCCTCGCTCCACCCCCCGTCGACGTTTCGATTGCTGGAGGTCCCGACGCGCCTTGAATTAATTGGAGGCAGCTGCATACGCAGCTTACCAATTTTCTCAGGTGGCTGACCAAGCTCGAATTTTTCGTAAACAACCAGCGATTATTGCTCTCGTGAGAATAATCGATTTTTGAAAATTAAATGTTCAATTTCGACAATTATTTTCTTTGTAATATTCAGGAAAACTATCGATGATAAATTTCCTCAAAAATAGTCTACTTGTATTTAAAATGTAAATAAAAACGAATAAATTTGCACCTCGTCTGAAGTTTCAATAAATCAAGAGTGGAGGAAACATTGCGTGCGAAATTCAATTTTTCTTGAATATTTAAGGTTGATAAGTTATCAACGGCTCGTAAATAACCAACGGACAATGAAGCGCCGCACGTGTCACTCTACGATAATAGACGCGCACCGTTTTACCGACTATCGATAACAGAAACGATCGTTTCAATTCATATCGATCCGGAATGTTGAATAATTTAAAAAGAGAACGATCATCGCGCGCTTGACGTCACACGTGCCAAGTCAGATTCTCAACCCAGTTTAAATAACGGCGGTTTCCTTCTGACACCGAGTAAACAATGCATTAATAACTTCGATAAGCAAAATAACTGCACAGTAGGAATGCAAATATTGCTGCTCTGGTTGACGTCAAGGTGTCGGGATGCAAATTTATGCAACTTTTTGAAGAAACATATTTCTTAGGCGTTTATAATTTGTCGCGATAGTTTACGAATTTCTAGACGTCCGAACTGGATGCTAATTCAAACTAATTGACCCTTTAATTATATTCGAACAAACGTCTGCCTTCGATTATCATTCTCAAATAATTGGTCAGGAATCCCAACGATACACGCTAGAAAACGAGAGTCGAGTTGAACGACCCCGCTATTTCGTAACGCTCGCCGAGAGAGCTCGGCTGAGATCGAAAGTGAAAAGACGCGCGAAATTGCCCGACACGATTTCCCACTGACCCACATTCGCGCGACCCAATTTTCGGTTACTCCCACGCGCGGCAATTAGAGGAGCGGGCCGGAAATTTTTGCCAACGAAAGTGAAAACGAGAATCGAAGGACTCGCCGGGAGGACCGCGGAGGGCCCCTCTAGCCCACTTTTACCGTCCTCAATTTCACCGGCGAGCGGCGAACAGCCGGGCTCCGACCCGCATAGGCGATACGTTTCGTTTTCACTTTCCCCGTTCGCCGGGCCGTCGTCCTGACCTGACCCAGAGACGCCGAGATTTCTACCCAGCCCTCCCCCCGAATGTCGAACGTTGATCTCTCCCAGGAAACTGGCGATCCTAGGTCAGGAACACGTTCACTTTCACCTCGTCGGCCAGCTCGACCGATACGCTCTAACGATTTCTATTTCTCTTGGAATATATTTTGTAAAATTTTCCAAATATTTCCTGTACTTTTTTTCCAAAGAACTTATTGTAAAACGATTTGTTTATACACTTATTATTGAGAGTATTGTTAATGATTGTTTATTTTGTATTATATCGATATTGCCCTTATATCTAGCTAACTTGTCTGGCCGTGTCTTCAAAATCTCACTGGAGAATATTATTGAGTGTAATTTTCTCTTCGTTTTTGTTATTTTTTATTTATACCTATGACAACTGAATAAAGCAAGTTTTAAGAAAGTGATTTCTATTCCTCGTCATCAACGAAAAACGCTCCTTCGAAAATTCGATGAACGAATTTTCAGAAATTGCGCAACGTTTACTGTCGCAATTTAGAGATGAGTTCGAACAAATGTTTATCGCCACCCAGTGTTCGCGGTATCGTGAATGACTTGGAAAACAATACTCGCTTTATCACTGTATAAATCATCTCCGTATTTCCTGGAGGACAGAAATTCTAAAAGTAGCCAATTGGAATTTAAAAAAATGGTTCCTATCGAGACCAAGAGTTGGACGATTATACAATTGACCGTATCTGGGATAACAATTCGCACCGATTCGTCTGGCGCCGTTAGCGCGGCTCTTCGATGATCCCCGACGATGCACATAATAACGCCGGTACGCTCGGAGCTGAATCATTACGACAACAGCTGTAAATTTGAGAAAGAAAAGAGATTTGTCGCGAAACTGATAAGAGGCTTGTCACGCGCATCGAGTATAAAAGCGATTGTTTTTTAACGCGACGGACAGATGAGAATGTTTTGAATATTGAGAAATGCGAGGATCTAACAAGATGAGAGGTGAAGAGACTGAAAAGTGAAAAGAGGAAGTACTAAATTTGGGATTTTTTTTTCAGGTTTAACGTGGATATTTTGCTACTCACTTATCGCGACCGCGCTGGCCGCGCCGTCCGAGTCGGCTGTGACAGACGACGACGCGCCGACGACGGCTGTTGGATCGACGGACGCTGACGTCGTCGCGACGACTAACGCGGCCCGCGTCACCACGAGACGGGACAGGCCATGGGAACACTGGACTCTACCAATCTCGATCAATTGGCCGCGCAGGCAGAGCGATCGCGACGGTCGCATCGCTCGTTTCGAGGAGCAGATATTGGCGAGGGGACGAAGATCGCGCGACGATCGAAGGAACGACGAGGAAGATCGGGACGAGGACCAGAGAGAAAGTCGTTGGGAACGTAAAAATTCCAAAAAATACACTTCCACCGACTCGGAAGGTGGATCTCAGGATGGGGACCGGAGAGAACGTTGGGAACGTAAAGATTCCAAAAAATCCAGTTCTACTGACTCAGAAGGCGAATCTCAGGACGCAAGGGGAGACAGGAAGAGCTGGTTGAAAAATTCGAGACGTTCCAGTCAAACTGAAGAAGCGGAAGGAGAATCTCAGGACGCGAGGAGGGACAAGGAGTGGTCGAAAAATTCGAAACGATCTAGTCAAGCTGAAGAGGCTGAGAGGGAATCTCAGGACGCGAGGGGGGACAAGGAGTGGTCGAAAAATTCGAAACGATCTAGTCAAGCTGAAGAGTCCGAGAGTGAATCTGAGAACGTGAGAAAGGACAGGAAGAATCGGTCTAGCGATAGATGGTCAAAACAAGATTATCGAGGTAAACAGGATTGGGATAATAGACGAAACTCGCGCAGGAATCGTAGACAGAAAGATAGCGATGAGTCGGATAGTTCAGAAGAATCTCAAAGTAAAGAAGTCGAGTCCAAGTCTGTTAAAGAAGCATGGAAGCAGGAGTACGAGAGTAAGAAAGAAAAGTGGCAGTCGAATGCTGCAATGGAGAAAAGTGAGTGGAAAACGTATCGCGATAAGCAAAAAGAAAAGTGGCAGGAATACGTGAAGCAGAGGGAACAGACGAGAAAATGGCAGGCCCGGGTTATACAAGAGCAGTGGCAAAAATATGTGCAAAGTATCGCCGATAAAGTAGCTCAGATCGTCAACGTCTGGCAGGGACCTAAAGGTAAACGTTATCTTCATTTATTTCAAAGAATTTATCGGTAACTTTGGATTTTTAAGCGATCAAATTTGTAATTGAAAAATATTATTACAGATGGTTCCGATGGAAATTCCGTCTCGGAAAATAAATCTGATAACAGCGAAAACAGTCAAAATAGCGATGTGAGTGCAGAATCGGCAGAATCCAAACAGAGCGAGGCATCGAAAGATAATTCGAACAGCAAGGAATCCAACGAATCCAAGAGCAACGATGATAACGACAATTCGAACAGTAAGGGAGACTGCGACGAATCCAAAAATAACGAAGAATCTAATGAATCCAAAAGTGACGAAGTTGAGGAAAAGAAAGATAGTAATGCCGAAGAATCTCAAGAATCGGTTGAAGAAAAAGATTCTGCAGACTCCGAAGGGTCGGACGAAAATGATAATGACAAGTCTACTAAAACGAATACTAGCCACGATCATGACATTGAGGTAGAATCAAAAGAAACTGATAAAACCACGAAGGAATCGAACGAACAGGCTACAGATTCCGATAACGATCAAACCGTCAAATCTGATGAGAACGGCTCAACCAAGACCGAGTCTGAAGATGAACAAGTAGTAGAACACGACGAGAGTCAAACAATAAAATCTAAGGAAAGTCAAACAGTGAAATCAAATCAGGAAGGTGTAACAGCAGCTAATAATGAGGGCGCTCCTAAATCCGAAGTTAGTACGAAAAAGTCTGATAATAACGAACAAACTACAAAAGCTGAAGAACAAGTGACAGAATCGAACAATGAACAGGCTACAAAAGCTGAAGAACAAGTTACAGAAACCAACAATGAGCAAACTAAAAAGGCTGAAGAACAAGTGACAGAATCCAACAATGAACAAACTACAAAAGCAGCTGAAGAAGTCACAGAATTCAACGATAATGACAAGAATGTGGAATCTAACGATGTAACTACTAGTGGCCCCGCGGGTTCAAATGATAATACTAACGAAGGAGATCATACAGACACCACCTCTCAGCATCACAGCCACCCCCTCATCCCCGTCACCACTGAGGCAGATAACACCGAGGCAGAAGCATCAAATGATCAAAATACCGAAGCATCAGCATCTAACGAGCAAACTACTAATCAAGATAACACAGACACCACATCTCAGCATCACAGCCATCCGTTGATTCCAGTGACAACTGAGGAATCTCAAGGTGGAGGGCAACAAAATGAAAATGCCGGAAGCGATACCACCGATGTAAATGAAAACGACGAATCTGGTACAACAAATAACAACAACGCTGAAAGTGAATCGGAAGGTGCCACCACTGCCAAAGCCGAAGATGATCAAGCCGAGTCCAACGATAACAATAATGAGAATGATAACAATGAATCTGGAGCAACGGTAGGACAAACTATCGAAGGAAATTCTAATTCCGGAGAGAACACCGAAGTTGCTTCCGCTGGAAATGCAAATGAAGGCAACGCTGGTGATACGAATGAAGAAATTAGAGCGGAATCTACGGCTAGCGAGGATAACGTAGTACAGAATTCGGTGGAGACCGGAAACGCAGTCGATAATGGAAATGTTATAATTTCTCAACCAATCGAGCAGCAGGTTGTTGAAGTGAATAACAACAATGGTGACATGAACGTTGAAAAAACTGACGTTAGCAATGAAAATAACGGCAACATTCTGGAGGACCAAACGGCCGTTCAGTCCAACAACGTGCAGCAGGAGAACACCGCCGCTGTCGATAACAGTGAAAATAACGACATAAAAACTGACAGAGAACAAAATAATTCAGTCAGCAACAGTAATGCTGCAATCATCGATGCAGAACAATCACCAGCCCAATCTTCGTCTACCGCAGAAGCCGCTACTTCTACAGTTGCGAGTTCAAGCACCGACTCTACCAACTAGCTCGTTAAATTTTAACTAAATGTAATTAATCTTAAGCAGAAATAATTCAATTTATAGCGAATGTGACGTACTGTATTCTATCCATTCGATTTTCTGCTAATTATTTAATAAAGCACTTGTTTCGAAATAAATCAATTTCGTAGCGCGGGAAAAAATTAACGTGTGAATGTAATTATAGCGTGCATGTGCCAATGGAACCGTCGTTCGTTCATTGCGGATGACGTATTGCGTAACGTTTCATCACGACCCAATAACCATGAAACACTTACTATTGTCTTTCTACGCTCACTCTACTTCCACTCGAAATAAAAAAAAAAGACAGAAAAAAAAGAGTTAAAATAATTACTTCGACCACCCAGAGCAGACTCTTGCTCAGTACCAATTCCAGGAGTGACTAACGCGAGAGAATTTTTTTTTCGGCAAAAAAAATCCCTCAACGTCAGCTGTTCCAACAGAAGCTCGTTTACATAGTCTCGATTAAGTTCAGGTGCGGCGTAATACAAACATCGAAATTCCGAGTGCGTGCCGAAAATAAACTAACGCGTAATTAATTTTTAATTTCTCGAATCTCTCTCTCTCGGTTGGATTCGCCGAGCGTATATCGCGAATGGAATTTTATATCGGGCCGTCCAGGGCCGTTAACGGTAGCCTCGCGTCGTTTTACACGTCGAACACGAGCCGACCGAACCTAACGGCATCACGCCGAGTGTCAGTTAACATTCGACGGCCGGTCAGCATCGTCGGATGAGCAGGCTCGACATTTTCCACGACTAGGTCAGTTCGATCGTATTGCGTCCACTCCGATGTCGCTCGTGCGGAATCGGCGGTGCAGTGTCGACCTCGCAGTTATCGCGAATCGAGAGCAAAACAATATCCAGTCGCTGCCGGGTAGCCGAACCGTCGGATTTTGTTTTGCGAGGAGCGGACTGGTAAGGTCGACGTCGAAAACAGTTTAATCCGCGACAATAAAATAAAAACATGCCCGCACGATCGCGATAGCGAGCCGAGATTGTATAACGATCTCGCAGTATTTATCGATAATCGAAAAATAAAATAAAAACGGTAAACAATCATTGGAAGAGTTCCCTTCGGCGATAATCGATACCGTCAAGCTTATCGACTCGTACGGGAGAATTATAAACGGCCGTTCCACTCGATGAAACGGTCAAATCGCGGCGCGGCTTCGTCGGCGAGATTGTTTGAAAAATCAATGAACTTTGAACCACGAGAGTGAATACGAACCGCGACTGCGAGCCTCGCGTCACCGAGCCGTCTCGAGATTTGATTGGGAAATAATAACGATGCGGCGCTCTCTACTCGTGCTGACCTTGGCCTTCGTCGGCGCGTTTTGCAATACCGCCAGCTTCGAAGCTGCCAACGTACGTCTGAAAATTGACCATTTTTTAGACAGTTGTCAATTTTTCCAAAAAGTTGACATTTCTTCAAGAGACAGTTTGTAATTTTTTAGGCTACTCAGCCATGGACTTACAGCTTCGCCGTGGACTACGAGAACGATCAGTTCCTGCTGGACGGGCAACCATTCCGTTATGTTTCAGGCAGTTTCCATTACTTCAGGACACCCAGGCAATATTGGAGGGACCGCCTGAGGAAAATGCGAGCTGCCGGTCTCAATGCTGTGTCAACGTAAGTATTTGTTTACAAAACGAATCTTGTCAAAAATTCTTGAAAAATCTCAAATTCCTCAATACTCACCAAAACATTAAAACTTGTAAACATTGGCCAAAATTAACAGTTGTCAAAACAATTTCAAGAACAAAGTGTTCATTTCGATATTCTAATTCCAGCTACGTGGAATGGAGTCTCCATCAACCAGAACGCGACCAGTGGAACTGGAGCGGAGACGCAAATCTTGCTGAATTTTTGAACATCGCTCAAGAAGAAGGCTTGTTTGTTCTATTGAGACCGGGACCTTATATCTGCGCAGAGAGAGACCTTGTAATTTTTATCCGTTATTAACCAAAATTACTAAAACGTAATTACAAACAAATTTGATTTCTCAACAGGGAGGACTTCCATACTGGTTACTGAGTCTCGTGCCTGACATAAAGCTTAGAACTCACGATACTCGTAAATTACCTAATTCTTCCTTAAAAATGTAATCTTCGAATTTTCCTTTATACATACAATTCTCTTCAGGTTACATGACGTTTGTCGAAGAATATTTCACCGAGCTCTTCACGAGGATCAGACCTTTCCTCAGATGTAACGGAGGACCCATAATTATGGTTCAGGTACATTTTTCGTTATTCGATCGAATTGAGATATTACAGAGATTTGACGTGTCAGGTGGAAAACGAGTACGGCAGCTATTACGCCTGCGATACTGATTACATGAACAAATTGCGGGACATCTTCCAACGGCACGTCGGAAATTGCGCTCTGTTGTACACGACGGATGGGAACTCGGACAAGGCGGTTCGTTGCGGAATGGTACCTGGAGCGTACACGACGATTGATTTCGGCACCGGAACCAACGTCACGAAGAGCTTCGAAGTGATGCGTCGTTATCAGCCAAGGGTGAGACATTTATTCACTTAGCCAGTAGAGTGATCTATCCTTGTGATTCGTAAAACACGCTCGTGTCGAACAGGGTCCTCTCGTTAACTCGGAGTATTACCCAGGATGGCTGACTCACTGGAAAGAGCCGTTCCAAACGGTGAAAACAAAGGCCGTCGTCGATAAATTGGACGAAATACTCGCCCTTGGCGCTTCGGTCAATATCTACATGTTTTACGGTGGCACTAACTTCGCTTACACTTCGGGTGAGTTTTATCATCTCTTTTTTAATGTAAAAAACCACGTAGAAACAAATTTAAATGAGATTCTAAACGGTAATAATTTTCAAGGTGCGAATGGCGGCATTGGACAGTTCAGTCCACAAATTACTTCCTACGATTACGACGCACCGCTCACCGAAGCTGGCGATCCAACTGACAAATACTTCCAGATAAGGAACACTATAGCAAAGGTATAATTTCGTAAATTATTTTTGTCGTAACAGAGTAATTTGTAATTTTTATTTTTCAGTATTTATCTATGCCGAATATACCCACGCCAACTGTTGCGATTAAAGGCGATTACGGAGTTGTACTGTTGGAAACGGTACTCTCGCTTTTCGAACCGATGGGTCGCGATCTTTTCGGCGGTGTGACGAGAATTAGCAACGCACCCATGTCCTTTGAAGAATTAGGTGGGAATCCACTGTTCGTGCTGTACGAAACAGATCTACCAAATGGCTACGATGATCCGGTGATGCTGAAAGCGGATTCCAAAGACAGAACTCTGATCTACGTTGACGATCAGCTGAATGGAGTTCTCAGTCGCATCGACCACATTACCTCCATCAATCTCGAGAATCCTTACGCCAAAAAATTGAAACTTCTAGTCGAAAATCAAGGCCACTTGAATTTTGGTGATCAGATTCATGATTTCAAAGTAAGTTAATTGGTAAATAAATATTAGAATATCTAATTAATTTACGGTGTGCATTTCAGGGAATCTCAAACGTGAAACTAGGGGCAGTGACCTTGGCGCCTTGGAATATGACTACTTTCCGAATCAATGATCCAAGCCCTCTGAACTATCTTACTAGTCGGGATATAGAAGTCGGACTTCTTCGTCACGGTCCAGTATTTCTTCGGGGAAGATTTGTAGTCGATGGTGAACCTCTTGACACATACTTGGACACAACAGGATGGGGTAAAGGAGTGGCGTTCATTAATGGCAACAATTTGGGTCGATACTGGCCATTGGCTGGACCTCAGATGACGTTATATGTTCCTGCTACATTCTTGCGTTCCGGAACTAACGAATTACTCTTGCTCGAGACGGAATATATACCGAACTCAAGAAAAATGAAGCTCCAAGATGTTCCAAATCTTGGTAAACACACAGAAAAAAAATTCAATGAATAATAAACATAAACTTCTGAATTATGGAAAATCAAGTAAATATTTGCTTCTTACTTTTGTTAAATATTATGTAATTATATTTTATATGAAAGTCACTTTGAACTGACTACAATAGAGCCATTCACAACGATCAAATTATAACTATCTTAATTTTATTTTTATAGAGAAAAATTATGAATATTTTCATAATGTATTTCTGGAAATAATAAAAATTTTCTTCTCCTGTCATATCTGAATGTTTGATGTTATTTTTGATCTAATAACCGACAATAGTATGCGACGGTTTATAATCGAATCGGTCGATAATGATGGTGCTATAATAAGCTGAAAACCAACAGTCACGGATGACTATACGCAACGTTAAAATTGCTTACATCCACCCTAAATGCTTTCGATACCCTTTCCATTATGGTAACGAAGGAAATTTGGCATCCGATTATTCCACCCGCGTACACTAGAAAAAAAGAGTACGAGGGGCTAAATATCGTCTCTAACAGCCGCCGTGTCATTAGCAAAACTAGTGAATGCTCTCTGGGATGCGGATCGTGATAATCCTTTTTCGAGTTTTGGTGATGTCATAACGTAAAAAATACGACAGTATTGAACCAACCGTGAAGGATCATTTGTCAAAGCTGACTCGGTACAATACACTTAATACCGTTTTGACAAACTCACTGCGAGGCATTTTGAGATGTTTTTTTCACACGATCGGGAGTTTCATTATCAAAAGGCGAATAAAACTCCGCCCTCCGGAAGAAAACCGCCCTCGGCATGCGCCGAAGTGCTACCTGTCGGTTATTATATCTCTCGCCAGTTATCCCGCGAATTATATTTTCAAGATTAGTAAGGTGCGCTCGGTATAACGCGAATATGTCTGGTAAATTTAACTTCCATCGGTCTCTGCTATTATAAATTCATCTATTCGCCTGTATATTTTCAGTGGTTTGGAACATGACGCAGGAAGTGCCGCTGGATTTGAGTCGTCAAAGTTCCAAATCAGCATCGACCTCCAAAAAAATGGATGAAATTATTAAACGGTTACAATGTTACGTGTGTGAAAAAAATTTTGATCGACCTTCCCTCTTGAAGAGACATTTGAGAACGCACACCGGTGAGACACGAATGATTGTGAGTTACGCGGTGTTTTAAATTTATGAGTGTTTATGTTTTCTTTAAGGCGAAAAACCATATGGCTGTACGGTTTGCGGGAAAATGTTTAGTACGAGCAGTTCTTTGAACACTCATATAAGAATTCATACTGGAGAACGTCCACATGGATGTCCTATATGCGGCAAACGATTTACGGCATCTTCGAATTTATACTACCATCGCATGACGCATTTTAAAGTATGCGAAATCGATATGGTTGAATCAAATTAATCATCGAATATTTTTCGTTGCAGGAAAAACCACATAAATGTACCGAATGCGGACGTTCGTTTCCAACACCTGGTGATTTGCGAGCCCATGGTTATTCTCACTCCGGCAATTGGCCGATGCGGTGTTTAGTATGTAATCGAGGTTTTAGCAAAATTGGAGCTCTTCATCATCATATGAAACTGCATAATAGTAAACATTTTTTAATTTTGTAAATATCATACTTTCATTTGACAATTTTTTTACATTCAAAAATTATAGTTTCTTCATTGGATATAAAATTGTTCTTCAACAAAAATATCTCCAAAAATAACTAACCTTGACGTATTTAATGTACGATATGAATATCTTAATTAATAAATATTTACATAAAGTGCAAAATTTTGTCAAGTTGTCACGTAGTGATATCTGTCTGATCATTATTTTGCGTCTGCTCTTTATTGGAATCGTCGATGTTTACTTCGACTTTGCCTTTTTCTATTTTATTTTTTTCTCTCTCGATGTTAAATGCTGCAGATTGCGCGGCTTGATGTTGTGCTGATGTGTCACATTTTAAAATCTCCCTCAACGCCATAGTTGCATAAGTGGAAGGTTTGAGGCACATATCAATAATTAAAGCTTTCAAACTGCCTTCTAAAAATAAAATACGTATAATCAGTAAAATATAACAAAATTTTTATGGATTTTAGTACCATTATTTGTTGTAAGTTCCTGTTTTCTCATTAGTTGTAGATCAGACGGGATAAGATCGTCGTTGTTGTCGTTGTAATGCACAATTTTCCATGATAAATTCGAAGGAACTTCTATTATTTTTCTGTAAGCACCTCCTAAATTGTATGTTCTGTAAAAATTAATTATAAAATAACAAATTATGAAAATAGACTAATCGCTAAAAAAATCAACTCACTTATTTTTGTGAGACATATCAGTGGTAAATCCATCACTACCTAAGAATTCGTCGTACCAAAGTTTAGCATAAGGTGGATATGTCATTTTCCAGCCAGGAAGTGGCATAACGACATCTTGTATAGAGTACTTTGATAAATCTTCTTCAGTCAAAACTTTCACATTAGGAACTTTGTTAACACATTCTGCATGTTCTTTATTAACATGATTAGATTCTTCATCTTCGTAATTCTGCTCCTCATCTATGTCTATATTACTATCGACAATGCCACTTACACCATCACTTTTTTTATTTTCATCTTTATTCTCATATACTAAGTCACCTACAATTGGTTTAAAACCAAATTCTTGAAGTCTTTTTGAAACAATCCGATTCCAAACAAAACTCTGATAAGAGTGTATGTACATCAATCGTGTATTTTTTGGAATAGAATTTAATGCTTCTGTTGGGTTATTATTTCCTTGAGAACTAAGCCCTTTCAAAAGATGAGCTTCTATTTTTCCTGTGTTCCTAATACATTTGAATGCTTCTGCGGCATCTTTGGTTTCAGAATATATTTGTCTGGCTTTTGATAAATTTTTATCATCTTCTTCTTCACGAGGTTTCAAAATCAAGTCTACAGCTTCAGCCCACTTTCCTAAAATCAAAAATTCAAGATATGTTACATAAACTCGATATTTCATTAAATATAAAATTGGTAGAAAACACCAAATGAACCTTGTAAAAATGCTTTGCCAATTTCATGTGTCGGAATAGCAGCAGTAGTTCCAAATCTTTGTAACCCATAGTAATTCATAAATCCATTATCTTTTAGCGAAGTCATTCCTTCATCTATAACTTTGTCATCTCCTGTAAGATTCTTCACAGATAATCTAAACCGATTTCCACTAAGCATGCCAAGTTTTAGAGCCTCTTTTGAAAATTTAAAATTGCCTACATAAACTCCACGTATACTTTGGGCAGCATTAAGTATATTAGTTGGATCAACTTTTTTTACACTAACCCACTGGCTAGTCCATGCTCTGCGGTCTTTTGTTCCAGCATAAGTGAAATTACTTGGTTTCAATCTCAAACGCTGAGCGAGCCGATTCAAAGCATCCATTGTATCCATATTTACTTTATGTAATATAAAATGACAAAAGTTTCCTCCTCGTTTAGTCCAATCTACTCTAATATCACGTTTTTTTACAGTACCTATAATTCAATTATTATGTATAATACTGTTTGGAAGAACCACTACATTTGTAATATTTTTCTTACCAGATTTTTTTGTACTTATAACAATAAATTTCCTGCCATCCTTATCAATAGTTTGACTTATAACATCTGCCAATGTCTTAGCGATCATATGTACATTCCTCCTTTGTTCTTTATCTAGTTCTGTGACATCTATTTCTAAAGGATTATCATTAGTATCTGTTAAACTCTGAAGTTTTTCCCAAATGTCCGCAGATACTCCATTTTTCAATGAATTTGTATCTTCTAATTTTAATGGGTCCGCAGGAGTATCTTGACTGGTTAGCGTTACAAATTCACCATTAAGGTCAATTTCATTTACATGAAAATCTGAGTGTCTATCTTTTATCGTTCCTGAAAAAGCAATTTTGCTTACATATTCTGTCATACCAACATCTGTTTCTTTAATGCGATCTCCTACTATCATTCTTCTCTTTTTAAAATTCAAATCACTGGAATTTCCACCATCATTTCGACGATCTGAAATATTTTACAATAATTTAGATGGACTTTGAAAAATTGTTGTTTGATAATTTAAATATTAAAATTTATTCATTTACCATTGTCACGATTATTTTTATCGAATCGTGGTCGTTTTCTGTTAAATCTTCCTCTTCTAAAATTGCCAGATGACTTATTTTCATTAGTCATTTTTATTGTTATTTCTTTTAATATTCACAAAAACCACGTTTTGCCTTTTTGAAGTCGAAACCGTTAAATAAAAATAATTCTCAGAAATACATCAGAGTGAAGATAGCGCAACATCGATAAATTGATTACCGACAATATCGACTGATTCAACGCGGGAATTTTCAAACCATTTCTTTTTTCTTTACATAGAATTAATAAATAATTTCACAATTTTCAAATCAAATTTTTGGTATATTGAATATGAGGAAATATACAAGTTAACAAATAAGGAAAATTTTACTTTGTACAATATATTATAGTTAGCATTATATTATGTATATTCTATGTAACTTTCAGTACTTATCGAATCACGCCTTATATAACTATGAAAAACTTATGTTAATACACATCTAAATGGAATCGTGATCATAATGAATGAGTAACGTTGAATGAACAACTTATTATTACATCTTATAACATGGTCCCCTCTTCTTAATTTACCACAATATTTTATAAAAAAATATAACACAATATGTCGATGGATTTCCGCAGCAAATTTTAGTTACAATAAAGTACAAGTTTTTGACTGTAAAAATATATATTATTAGTAGATGAAATAATTAAAATAATTAATAACAAAATCCCACTTACTTTCGATGTGCTCTTTAGATTTGTGTTGCTACCCGCTTTTGTACCATTCGAGACATTATGTTGCCTCATTCCTTTGAATATTTTAGCTATTTTACCTGCATAATTATAAATTAATTTGTTATAAAATTATGAATTTTAAATTTTATATATATCCTAATTCGATTATGAATTTATAGTTTTCTATAAATAAAAATAAAAATATAACAAAATAAATTTTTTTTCAAACAAACCAGTTCTCGGTGCTGGCGACTGCACAACATCAGCGTCGTCCTGATTCGCGTTCTCATCCTCCTTCTTATTTTCATTTTCTTTTTCATCGTTATTTTCGCAAGCCATTTCCTTCGCGCTGGCTTCTATCGTTTCATCGCTCTTCGTGTTCGAATGCACCGAATGAGATTTCTGACTGCTCGCTGATACACGCGGACTGCTCTCTGGATTGGATTCATTCTTCATCGGCGAACCCATTTCTTTCTTTTCCGGTTCCGTTTCCTTCTCAATTTCATCTTCAGTTTTTCCAGAATTTTCCATTTCTTTGTTATGTACAGTAGCGGCTGACTTGTTCGATTTTTCAGACGAGCTGTCTTTCTCCCCGTTCTCCAATTTTGTTCTCGGTGGTTTAGGGGGTGGCGTGGAATGAGTCGAACTTTTTTCGTGAGAGGCCGAGTCTTCTCGAACGCTTTGCGAGCTATCGTCGATCATTTTATCCCTACCGTTCGATTTTTCGTCCTCCGCGGGCTCCTCGTGTTTTTCTTCGGGCTTATCGGAACTCAGCATGGCCTCGATTGTGCTCTCCATCTCCTTCATCTCTTTATCCAGCTGTTTGTGGCAATTTTCCAGAGCTTCCTTGCCCTCGTTTATCACGTCTTTCGCCTCCTTTTCCGCCTCGTTTTTCATTTTCGTTAGCTGATCTTTCCCGCTCTCGAGAATACCAGACAATTTTTCACCGGCCCCATCAACGGCGTTTTGCATCTCGGATTGCATGTTGCTCATGGCTTCCTTCACGACCGTGCTCATCTCGGGCGTATCGTTTTTCTCGGTTTCGTTGCTCTCCTCGCGATGCTCGTTGTGAAGTAGATTGATTGGAAGCTTCAACGGAGGCAGAGGGTTCTTTTTGCTCATGTGATTCTCCTGTAAGACGATTTCAATTAAATTTAGGTAAATTTAATTTTTTGTACAAAAAGTAAAAAAAAAAAGTGGATACAAAACACCAGTCGATTTAATTTGTACTACCGATTGCAAGGAAGCTGTTTCGGACTGCACACCTTCGCTGCTCTCGCGCCTGTGACCAACTAATATCGTGTGACAACCGCCGCACGCGACCTGTGTAACAGTTTTCAAACGAATAAATACGTAACTATTATCGATTCGAAACTTTAAAGAATATATGATACGCACGCTCGTGATGAAAAGCTCCAGATACTTGGCAGCGATCGTGAGGTCGTGAACGTTGTTTTCGTTTTCCTCTAAACCGAGTTTTCCGTGTCTACCGTCGCCGCACGTGTACAGCTTACCTGATTCTGACAGGGAAAAAATAGATTAGCACGAATTATGCGCGGAGGGTGCACCGGGATCGATAGATCGTGAAATTCCGAATCTACATCGAGGATAAAAATTTGTTTTGTCCTCGTTTGCATACGTTGAAATAAATATTTAACTAACTGGAAATGTTCTAGTTGGAGGTATCAATTTTATAAATAATATGAATCTAAATTTTATCAGAATAAATATTTAATTCTGAACAAAATATTCATTTCAAATTGAGTAGCTTTAACATTTATTTCAAGTGTAGATATGGTTCTTAATTTTCACTTCTAAGGTATTTTCCACGTTATGGACATTTTATGCTAGCCAATCGATAGCTTTCAACTCGCGTTTCATTGTCATCGAAATTCCGTATTACTTATTAAAGGAGAAGGAAAATGTTCTGAGTCATTTCGAACTTATCGCAGGTACTTTAAATTCGGCCAATACCGGTCAGAATGGCGCTGTGGCTCTCGCCGGTAGCGACTTTTACGACTTTCTCATCCCTCAAAACTTCCAACTCAAGGAGTTTAGGTAATTGAATGTCCGTGACTGCGCTGCCCATTCCCAGCTGGCCACTCGCGTTACTCCCCGTGCAGTGCACGCTTCCATTTTCTAAAAGAAATAATTAAAAAGAAAATAAAGAAAAAAAAAATAATAATTTTTCTAAAAGAAAAAAAGAGGCTTCCGGCGTGTCAGGTGACTCATACCGTCCAATACGAGAGTGTGATGACCTCCGCAGGCAATGTGCGCCGCACGGCAGGGCAACTGCATCTGCTTAGGCGCTACTTGGCTGGAAAAATTGACGTCAATCCCGAGCTTACCGCTCTCGGACTCGCCGCAAATGTAGACCACGCCGCTCTCTGAAAATAATCGAACCCTCCGTGAGCTCGATTCCAGCGATTTCTTTGCCTCGCGAGTATTTTTTTACCGGTTAAGAAGGCCGAGTGATAATAACCAGCGCTGATCTGCTTTACGGGCTCGGGCAGGGGGACCTTGGTGGGTTTGTTGAGGAGGCCGGAGACTCCGGCGAGGCCGAGCTGGCCTTCGAGGTTGCTGCCCCAGACGATGACGTCACCGTTCCCGAGGAGGAGCATGGAGTGATGAGAGCCCGCCTCCACCTGGACCACCTTGGGGCCCATCAGGCCAACATCGTACACCATCACTGGGGAACTCGAACTGTCGCCCACGCTGTTGTTTCCACGACCCAGTTGTCCTTCCTGATCGCTCCCGCATGCGAATATTTTCTGGTTTTCTACAATTTTTGGTTTAACAATTAAAAGTTCAAATTCAAATTAAATTAAATTAAATAATAATGTTGAATGTTTGTGTGTTGATATTTCATTCGATTGAATTTTAGAGACATACTTTGAAGTCGACTATGCAAATTACTCTATTGTTCCTTCAATCGTGAGCAGACGAATTATAGGTCTTATTTCTCGACTCGGGGGTACCCTCGAGATCCTCTCGCCCTCATCAAAATTGCACGGTAATTACCGATCTGTCGCCTTACGTTTGCTATAGGTATGTACCAACCCCCTCGCGTGTTACGACACTTACCCGTGCATATCAAGGTGTGCGCCCGGCCGCATGCAACGTGTGTTACTTTTTCTGGTTTCAGGACTGAAATAAAAATGAACTTAATGGATTCCGCTTCTCGAGACAGGAATAAAACGTTCACGTCCGTGGCAAGAAAGGAAAATAGAAGAAGTGTTACTTTTCACGCAGGACGGCTTGCTGACGTGATTCTTGTGCCCGAGACCGAGCTGACCCCAATCGTTGCTACCGAATACGAAGAGTCGTCCACTCTCTGAAATATTTTTATATTTATTATTATAATTTATACACTCCTCGAAAGAATGAAGGTGACAATTATGATACGGATGGAATTCAATCAATCAAGTGGTCACATTAATATCTGAATCTTTCCTTTTAATATGATTACCTGCTCGATTCGATTTAATTATTTTTTATTCGAATTATAACTGTTTACAAACGATGACTGTCCTCTTAATTGTTTTGAGTAGTACAGAAGGATAATAATTTTAATTTATGTAATTCCAGAATTTTCTTTTCAATTTTTGAGATAGTCTGTTTACAAACATTGACAATGTTTGCGATCGGTTTCCCTACCCCAGTTTCTTCATTGGAATTATCTCCGCAGGTGAGAATTGCGTCGAATTCGTAACGTCGGTTAGAGTCGGTGGCATGAAGCCGCGATGTACGTATCTATAGGTCATTGCGTGTCGCTATCGATTCGCCGGACAGCGGCTATCCCTATGTAAGCATGCTAAGTTGTTGGACGATCGCGTGGCTAGTTTTGCAAAAGATGTAAATCATAGAGACATCGATCCTCCGAACATCGGTCATGACTCGGCCGCTGTTGCCTCGACGATGCTCGTTTCTTTCTAAATTATTCACAAAAATCTCCACGTGCTGTGTACACAGAGCCGAAAAAAATAAAGGAAAAACAAAAGGAAAATTTTCGAGTAAGAGAAACGCGAGCCTGTCTATATTGATTTTCGTTAGAATCAATTATGAAAATGCGAGGATCGATAACGGCGGGGGTTTTGTCTTCGCTGGGCAAACGCCTTTTTTTTTTGTTTCGACGTCGTATAAATATGCAGCGTGAATTATTTTTACGTCGCAGGGTTGTTGCTCTTATATTCATGAATATCGAGCGTGCCCGTGCGGTTACTTACGACAGATCACGGCCGAGTGCTCGTCCCCGCATGCGATATCGACGACCGGGTCCTTCCTGATGAAGAAGTGAGACGCGACATTGTCCGCGAATCTGCTGCGTCCGATCGTGAACACAGCTCCGGTCTCTGAAAACACAAATGCAACCAGGATGCACTTCTATCGATTTAACAACTCGCGCCGTTTGCCGGCTAATTGATTTTAATTATCGCGACGTCTCGTTTCCGAAAGCGTCGTTTTACAAAACACCATTAATTTTACACGCGAATACGTAAGAGGAAAATTATCTGGGATCGGCGAGTGTGGTTCCAAAGAAACTTCCCTCTCTCTCTCTCTCTCTCTCTCTCTCTCTCGCTCTTTGTTTCTTTCTCTCTTTCTCAACGGTGACCTGCTGAATATTTCACGAATTATTATATGAGAGCCGGCGATAAAGTTTTATCTCGGGCGGATCGTTTCTTTTCCTTCGTGCCCGACCATAAAAAAGAACCAACGTATCAGATTCCGGATAAGTAATTCAGGTTACGTACGACCTTAGGACTACGTAAAACAGCCCACGACGTCAGTACTCCATAATTACAGGACCTAATTTTCGAAAACACAGCGTCGCTACGTTTCTTAGCACTGGATAAGTGGGCCGATAGAAATTGCGACTTGTTTACCGTTTTCTCGGTATGTGTATATCGATAACTAAATCACTTTCTACTTTTCTTTCTGCATCATCCGTCTCGTGTGAAATCATTCGCTGGATGAAAATTACTCGTATCAATTCTGAGAAACTTGTCGATATGTCAGTCAACTGTTTCAAGGATTTATTTTGCGTTACCTATTTTCGTATCGAGAAAATTCAAATATAGTGTTCGGTAGGGTAAACGATTCTCGCGAATTACTCTCGTCGAGTTCTTTATTTTTGGATCTCCGCGGCAGACGAGGACGATGATAGCGCGTAATGCCGAATATTTTGAATAAACACGCGAAAGAGGCGGTGCACGAGAGAACCACTTGTGGCTGCAATTCTTAATTCTGGCGCTAAAACGGGTGTCGACGCTCCCGATCGATATAAATTGTCACGGGCCGTTTGAAAATTCGCGACGGACTCCTCGAACGCACACGAGGCTGCCACCGGCGCTAATTAATTCTTAACGCTCGCTTAATTGCCGTCGGTATCGCGAAGCGAGTATACGTGCGGGTCAGCGGATGACTTTTAACGGTCTCGGCTGGCGAACGGTAGCCACGACGCGTGTCTCTCTTTGGCATTAAGACTCGTTTCGGCGACGAAGGTCAATTATTCAGGTCCTCGCGGTAAATCTTCGTCGGTCTTAACAGCGCGGACGTTTGATATCCTCTGTCTCCGTTTTATCGAAAGTTCAAACGACGCTTTCCCTCCCGCCTCCGCGTTGCGTTTCGGGACATTCGTCTCGGGAGGGGTGGAAATATCGCGCCCACATTTCTAATTTACATAACGGCAAACTTCTCCACGTAGGTGGGAAAAAAACCTACGACTGGCTCGCTCTTATTTATTGTTTCAACTTTTTTCTCGAATCTCGGTTAAAAATAAGGAGGCAATTAACGCGAGAAATGGCGAGAAAATTGAAATGGAAATTGCGTGGAAGTTTAGTTGTTATTACCGAGAAATTTTGATATTAAATTTCATGTTTGGATGAAAATTGTCCAATTTAGACTTTAATTTTCAAATTTTAAAACTGCGTATTAAAATTATTTTTTATTCGCAATTTCAAAACTTTCCAATCGATTTACCCTTTGTTCGAATGTAATTATATGGTCGAGTTTTACCGAATGAGTTTTAGCGGTGAAAATGATCGCCCGCGAACGTGGAATTGAGCGGTTCTGTCTCTGCACGGTGCATTAGGGCCATCCGACGATAAATCATACCGATACCATCTCTCTTTACCTATCTTTAAACTAGAAACACGTTGCACTCTGCCTCTTTCTCTCTCTTTCTCTCTACAACGCAGGTCGATGACCCGGAAAGATTTCGCACAGACAAACGCCGAAATCTCATTTATAGTAGCGAGCGTGTGTGGTCCAGTCGAATGAATGGTGCCCTTCTTGTCCGTGTAAATTATCGTCGTGCTCGTTTTCGGATAAAAAAAAAAAAATAAACCCGCGAGCAAAATTACTTCAAATATTTTGATAGCGACGCGAATTGCAACATTAGTACTTGGTAAATAATTTTTTTAGTACAGACACAGTGAAAATAAAAATTTACTGAATTGGCATATAAATATTTTCTTGAACTGTACATACTAATTTTATTCTAAATAATACTAATTTCATTTTAAATAATTCTTTCCCTAAATATTCATTCTAAATAATCTGTCAAAATATTTAATTTCAAATATCGAGCTTTAATTTTTATTTTCAATGTAGTTTTCACAGCGCTTGGTTAAAAAATTTATTCGTGATATCCGAATTTTTTGGTGCGTGGGTGCGAATAAAATCGATAAGGTGCGGGTGAGTTTAGACGATATTTATTACCGGGAATGTTTTCGATATCCGGTAGGCCCATTCTCGCAACGCTCAACGCCGCGCAACTTGCAGCCGACTAATGTGCCGGCCAGACATTGCGAGCAACGGGCTGGCGTGGTAGCGCTTAAACTCTGCGTTGCTAAGCGACTGGAAATCAATCGTCAATAGCAACAGCACCCGAGAAATGCCGCGATAAACCTCGGACGCAAAATAAAATAAACATTTTTCCGAAAAAGGAAAAAAGTAATTTTCAAAATTCATCAATTCAATTACATGCAATTTATGAAGAATTCTTTTACGTAAACACAAATTTGAGAAATATATTTCATTTTCCTAATCATTCTTGTTTCTCTAAAATTTAATTTTCCATAATTATTTTTTAAATTTAAATTAAATATCGATATCGAATTATCGACGCGGTGACGTATTTCGAATAACGCTAAGTTCAGGTTAGTCTTGGTCGAAGATGGTGAGATGGCGGTGGCGTCGTTTTTTTTGCCCAACGCGAGATTTGTAATCCTTTACCTGTTTCTGTCGGCATTGCGTTGATAATATAATATCAGAGAGATAATATCCATACTGAATTTAAACTTAAGAAAAAATTATGAAAAATTAATGGGAATTGATTTCAATGAACAATTTCACGATCTAAAATAATCATTAATACCTAACCGTTTTAAACGAGAGAAAATATTTCAAAATATTTTTTTATAACCTACCCAGGTTATAATTGTGTAACTAAAACGAACGAACAAATTTAATATTATCATTACCTGTACAGATGGAATCTCAAAAATTCATTCTGATTCGAACGTTACCACACAAACTTGAAAAACTTGATTTTTAATTGTTTTAGAAAAATTACCGTTGTCGAATCTCGAATTTCGCATTTCGCTATGTTCAGGTTTGTCTTGGTCGATTTCGACAAGATGGCGGTAGCGTCGTTTTTTGTCCGACGAGATTCGTAACGGCTAATCTGTTTCTGCCAAAAGTTATTTTTCTGATACGATAAAAAAATAAGTACGGCGTGCTTGAACGTGTGGTAAAGTTTGGATGAAAATAAATTTTCAGAACTTTTATTTGCGCAGGTAAAAATAATATTAAATTCGTTCGTTCGTTTCAACTACGCAATTCTAACCTAAGCAGATGAGTGTTTACAAATTTTACGAAATATTTTTTCTCATTTCAAACGATAATTGTAATTATTTCAGGCCGTGAAATTGTTCATTAAAAGATGAGTGATGTGGAGGAGAAAGATACGAGCAGCGAAGGTGAAGAAAATGCTGAACAGTCTACTGTAAGTGACGAAAAAGCTAGCTCTACCAGCGGTCCAGATTTTTCGACAGGTGTGTATGGATTCGAGAATGATACGCACACGTACACTGATCCAACCGACGGTTCCGTTTATTTTTGGGATCGGGAGAAAAATGCATGGTTTCCCAAGGTTGGTTTTTTTTTGCAATTGAAACTGTGAAAGAAAGAAAAAAGTTTTTTATTCTAAATTAAGCAACTGAATTATTTCAGGTCGATGATGAATTCATGGCTAGATATCAAATGAGTTACGGATTTGTAGACCCCAATGTAAATGCCAAAAATCCAGAAACTGAAGCCAATAAATCTACAAAGTCAGAAGAAACGAGTAAGGAACAGAAAAAAATCGAAGCTAAAAGAAAAGCAAAGGAGCCTCCAACTTGGTTCGAAGTCGACGAAGCTCATAATACATCGATCTATGTATCGGGCCTACCTCTTGACATCACTTTAGACGAACTCTCAGAACTTTTTGCCAAATGCGGACTCATCGCAAGGGACGACAAAGGAAAGGACAAGATCAAAGTATATAAAGATGCCTCTGGAGAGCCAAAAGGCGATGCACTCTGTACATATATAAAAGTGAGTGTAATCTTTAATACTTTTGCAAAGCACAAAATTGATTTTTTTCTTGGTACTTAAAAAAATATATACAAAGAATTACATTAATATAGCTTATAAATTACTTAATCAAAAACAACTTGTTAAGAAATCTGATATTTCATCAGGCTCAGAATCTCAGAAAGCTAAATTATTCTAAATGATATAAATAATTTCATGACTATTCGAAATAGTTAACTCTCCTTAACTACAGGTATAAATTATTATTTATACAAAAAATGACGTTTTGAGTCTAAATATGTGAAGTGTCTGGCGGATATCTCTCGTTTCGATTTTTTCAACGCAGTGACTATACAAGAATTATTTTTTAAATAGACCTTCAGTCAGCGCTAGAGAACGCAATTCCTCTCAGGGCTTCAAAAGAACCTCTTCCTGTGCGAAATCGGTGATCTTTGTTCGGTAGTGATTCAACACGCCGTTCATTTCCGCCAGATTCTGCGGTTTGTACCCGTGCCCATCTCCGGAGAAAGCACCGTACTCGTTACCCTGCGGCGACACTTGAACGATTTGCACCTCGTTAGTTTTATCGAGATTAGTGCCGTTACGATGATGGTGCATTCTGCCCATTACACGTCCCAATCTGCAATTCAGAAGTCGTCACATAAACGCGCGATTCGTCAAATTAAACGACCCCAGGTGAATGAAAAAAATTTTTATTCGATTTCTCTCAAGTCCGTACCTGGACGGTGGCCTCGAGCCCAAATTCACTCCGTGCGCCCATTGTTGGTTCGTATTTTGGACCGCCCAGTCTCTTCTCCCCTTGGCCCGTATTCTATTTCGTCTGTTCTGCTTTTTCCGCTCCTCGTTGTACTTTTTGCCCTTTTTGCGCGGTTTCATTCTTTGGAATTGCGGTGCCAATGGATCAGTCGTCTTCTTTCTCCTCCTCGCTATTAAAATATCCAGTTTTTATTTGCGTCAGGGAATTTATTCGTACCGAAAGAAATTTTTCTCGGTATCGTCTTACCGATTCGCCCCGCTGCTACCTCGCAGATGTAGTGCTTGGGTTTTGTGCACAATTGCGGTGTCCACTTGTACTTCTCCTTGGGATCCACCACGAGGCAGTGCCAAGCGAAACGGTCGGACTTGTCCATGTCGCTCGGCCTGGCGAAACTCTGGAAGTCCATTTTCTCGCCGATGACCCCCCACTCCCAGGCCATTCGCTGCCAGTTGAATATTCCGCCGATCCATCGTTCCAATTTAGCTGAAATACGAAATTCGAGTTGCGAAAGGGAAGTCGAGTATCGCGAAATTCCAGAGCTAGTTTCTGGAAGTATTCGAGATTTAGGACTAAATGAGTTATGGACACTCACTGAACTGGTCACCCATGAGGTACCTCCTGAGCATTCTGTCCTTCCCATTGCCGTCGAGAACGGCCAGGGTGGCGTTTCTGTCACGGCAGTGAAAGTAAGCCTCGGACCAGGGCGCTTTACCAGCGCTCAGATAGTAACAGAATCTTCGCAAACGGAAGAACCCGATGGGACAGGCGAACCTCCTGATCGGCTCGGTCTCGTTCCTCGGCTGGTTCCTCGGCAGCGGGTCGACCTCGAAATTGTGCGGCCCGACCAGACCCGACTGAATACCTAAAGGGAGTCGTAAAAATCGCTCATCTCCGTTATTAAACGTCGGCGCTCTTTGATCGGCCTTTTACGTCGGCCAATAGATTACCGCGGACTATTTTCTCGCGGATGAGTTCACGATTATTTTCGCGACCTTGATCGAAATTTAATAAAGTTATGTAACTCGGCACACTTCGCGTAACGTACTACACACCCGCAGACACCTACGCTATTGTGGCTGGGGTCTCGGCTTATCGCGACTTCGCGCTCGACCACTCGCGCGTTGCTCTCTATTGTACGGAGCGTAGAGCGAGTACTGAACTATGAATACAAATTACATCGCTATCTAGCGATAAACTTTTTGCAATTTTTTTTCTTCCTTTACTTTTTTTTTCATTTTTTGTTATGAACAAACCGCATTATTTCGTTCTATATATAGAATTTTATATCTGGTAATTTTTGAAGTCGCGAAATTCCAAGAAAGTGTTTACGTTCGCATACCTGGCCGTAGCCCTTTTCGCCATACAATAACTTTGTACAGTGATATGGGTAATTAAGTGCGTAAATTCTTGATAAAATTTATCTTATCTCGGCAAGTCAAACGAAAAATTTGGCTGGTTTTCACATGGTGAGAAAATCGCTATCGTTATGAAAATTCGCTGTGGGAATTTTTTGAAAGCATTTATTAATTTTATTGGAGGTAAATTATCGTTATTAATATTAGCTTCGATGTTGACACGGAGCAGTCAATGAACTTGGGCGATTGAACGGTCGGAGACATCAAAGCTCGAGCAACAATTTTCAGATGCGTAATCCGCGAGTGTAAAGAATCTCATTGATTGAATTACCATACAGCAACATGAAAGATGTACACTGTCATGAATCGGGACACGCTCGCGGCTTTTGTATCGCTTGACCGCACTCGCTTTCGATAATCCGCGAAGTGTTCGTAGATTTTCATTGATCTTCGCGCGTAATGCGTCATTAAAGCGGTATCATCGAATATCGTTCGAGGAAATCGATCGTTCTATCGGCTCCGATCTAGTTTCGCGTTATTTGCCACCGAACTCGCCCGATAGAGGCACGTGGAGTTGTGCGAAATTTTTGCAATTAAAAATATAAAATTCAAAACTCTACCTGTTGCGCAGAACAACACGCACAGAATAAACCTCCACATAGTTATCCCTTCGAGATTTGTTTGATCACACTCGAAAAATCTGGAAAGTCTTCATTCTGGAGAGACAAATAAATCGACGAAAAATTTGTCACATATTCGTCGATCTCGCGATATCGATTGTGCGAGGACGAACGGCTGCGACAATATTGTTCTTGGCGAGATTAAAAAATTGTACCCGGGAACGAACTGGAGTGAGCGGTACCGTACGGAGGTTCGCGATCGACTGAAGCCGCTTAGCGTCGTTCGGCCCGTAGTCATGAATCCCCCGGCTCCTCTTTCTGTATATACACCGCGAGCTTTCGATGCACACGCTCGCGCACTTTTTCGTCGTTCATTCAAATTCCTCTCGAGGATCTCCCCGTTTAAGGAATTCCAAACGACGCTGCGATTTTAAAAAGGAGAAAATCGAGATACAGTATGGTAATCGTTATGATAAATCCACTCGAGGATGCGCGCTGTAACTGGCAACAAAAGATTAAGAATTTTTTTAATGCACTTCTTAACTTTGCGCAGAGAAAAGTGGGTCGGTACCTTAAAACTGAAAAATTGAGAATTAAAAATTTCGAATACTTTAATTTTGGCAGTGTCTGCTTTATATTTCTCTCTGTGCAGTGATCAGAAAACTTGTATCGGCCCGCTGGCACGAATATTTAGCGTCCGTTTGAATAGTTAACTTTTATTTTCTCCTCGAGAGCAACTAGATTATAAATATACGTTATCGATCAATTTATATTGCGAAAATTGAAATTGACATGTCGTAACTGGAATGGTAGGAAATTTTCTAACGGAACGGCTCGAACGAGATTCGACGTTTGAGATATCCTGAAACCTTGTTTTCTCGTAGTCCGACGAATGCAAACACGATGCAATTTTCTCGGAGCGTGTATGATGCACTTTCTACCCCCCGCGGGAGCATCGGTCACGTCGATCGGAGTGGGTTGGATCAAACCACAACGAATTGGCACGCAGCCACCCGCCACGCTACCTTGCCCCTTCTCGACACGGTATTTTAGAATCTGGTTTGCGCCATGGTGGTGCACAATGAGAGGGAGGGTATCGATTCTATTGTGGCGCCAAGCGGCTATTTGGATCGATGATTATTAACGAGTCGGTCCAATTAAAAATACAATTAAATATACGACAATTGCCCAATCGGAAAATTAATTATTTATGAAACGCGATTTATAGTTATTTAATCAGTCCTTATCTACAAATTGGAAAGTCGAGGTATCTCGCGTCTTGCGAAATTTCGTTTTAAATTGAATTTTGTCGGTGAAAAATGAGGGCAATTAACCGTCAAGAAAGTCAGGTAAATTACGGATTCTCGCTACCGGTCGATGCGTTTAGCGACGTCGCGTCGCGAATATCGACACAATACTTTCCCCTCCTCGCGTTCTGACGTGAACCAATTTTCTGGAGCAGGTGTTCCATCCCGCAAATCAAACCGCTATATCGCGACTTCGCGGAAGCGAATGGGTCCTCGTGAAAATTGCCGTGGCGCAAACTCGACGGTTCCACGTATAAAAAAAGACTAAAATTTTTTCCTCTTTTTCTAAAAAATATTCCCCGATTGAAAATTACCAACAGCCAGTTGTGAAACAAAATTTTGCATCCCACCCAAGGCTGCCTTCTTCCCGACGTCTTTATTTATTGTATCATTAACATGGGTATAAAAAAGCGTGAACGACACATTATCGTAGATTAACGCGTGCATTGATAAAGAGGGGTTGCGCAATCCGGTGGGTCCGGCGAAAAATTAATTCGAACGAGACTCGCGAGAGAGCGAAATCGCGGCGAGGCCTCCTCGCCTCGGGCATGTAGGTGTTTTTGATCGTGACTCATGCGTCATCGGGGAATAAGAACGCGCGCATTTTCTCTTCTCGTTCCCTCCGTCTTTCTCATTTGGTGCCCATCGACGTTCTCTTTCTCTCTTTCTCTCGTTTTTTCGAGCTCACCCTCTCCGTCCGGTCTTGCGAAATCCTCGGAAACGTTTGCCCAATCGATTACAAACGACTAAGATTTTGCACGGGGATTCGTCTTCTCCTGCATCTCGAATCTTTTGAAATGCGTCACGACTCGCGTGCAAGATCGATCCTCTCTCGCTGGGAGAGAGAGACCGTGGCATTTCGCGACAAACTCCACGCTCGGCCATAAATTCGCTTCGAATCGCCGGTAGATAAATTCACGGTGCTTTATTTCAGTCAATCTCGACGATGTTTTTATTATCGTCCATTTAATTTTCAAGAAGGACGAAAAAATCGCTGAAAATTGTAATCACCCGGGAGGATTCCTCGGGAGCGGACTTTGTGGATTTATAGGTTTTTTATTTTCGTCGATTCTCGATATTTCCAACGGGGCCGGAGAGAATATTTTTCTCGATATCCGGTCGTTTGTTATATTTGAGTACATATTATTTGTTTGTAAAATTGTCAAAATATTTTAACAGCGGTATTAAAAGGTTTCGGTTCATTTGATACATTTTTTCTCTGTGATATATTATTAGAAAAGTTTTGAAATTTAATACAGTTTTCATATAATTTTTGTTGATTGCTCGCTGTATTATTAATTTAAATTAAATTTTAAACAGCGTAGAAGATAGAAGCTATCGCCGAATCGATTCTACTAGAATCGATCCCGAAATAGATCCCACTCTATCTCATCGGGTTCCTCTCGAGTGCGCATCCGCACACGAGATAAGGTCGACTCGCCCTGCCTGTGCGTTCTCTCTTTCGTTTCGAGCTACCGATTCGCTTTAATGGATCGATAGGGGAGCTAGAAGCGCGATTCACAGGATCGATAATCGAGCGTAGAGTAGCTCGATTCAGCTCTACGGTTCTCTTCGAATAGGATAAGATCATTCCGAAAATCGTTAGTCATTCTCTTTAAATTACAGTCTCGTTACATTATAAACTACTAAATGTATTCCCGTCTGAAGAATTGAATTTTCAAATTGGACTCCTTCCAGCTCATTAAGAATTTTATTAACGTCACCGATTACTTCCTTTGTGTTCTAAATGATAGGAAAAGATTCCGGATTTATCGTTTTCCGTACTTGTGTAACGTTAGTTCCCCTCTTTTGAAAAATAGAACTTTTAAAAATTGTTTTAAAATTTAAAAATATATAAATTTGTATTTAAATCACCTGACTAGCGGTTTCAGAATTGCTCTCGTTACTTAGAGCTCAACCAAATTTATATAATTGAAGAATATAAGATTTCGAAAAATTCTTTCGCAAGTACCTGTGGAACCCAGGTACTATATGAACATCCCTTGTCGATACTAAAATTTGTTTAAAATTTTTGACGTTACACATATAATATCCGGGTTCCGCGGGTACTCGCGAGAAAGTTTTTTAAAATCTTTATCCTTCAATTAGTTAAATTCGGTTGAGCTCTAAACAACGGTAGCAGTCCAGCAACTACAGGCCAGGTGATTTAAGTACAAATTAATATATTTT
Source organism: Goniozus legneri (assembly GCA_003055095.1). NCBI lineage: Eukaryota > Metazoa > Arthropoda > Insecta > Hymenoptera > Bethylidae > Goniozus > Goniozus legneri. The sequence continues at coordinate 372,536 of NCVS01000088.1, forward strand.
TTATTAAAAAAAGTTTATTTTTTAATTTTTTAATTTTTTTGTGATTGTTGTACAAATAGAGTACAGTTTAAAACAATTCTCAAGAGTTCCGTATTTCAAAAGTGGGGAGCCATAACACTATATACATGTTCTGAATTTTTTCTATTCAACTCGCATTGACATAGTTTCACGTTTTTCACCGACAATTTTTATTCGTTTCTAATGAATAGCAATTCCCCTCTCATTATTTTCGATTAAGGTTTCCTTACGTACCAAGGCCGTCCCGACGAATCGACTTAGCGTTACGGAAAAATCACGACTTGGTTGCGCGCGTCGAGCGATTAATCAACCGTGGTGCTACACAACCGTCCAGATTTACTGCGATAAACATTGTCCCGGGTTATCTCGGGATCTTGAGACATCGCGATGCGAAATTAATCGTCCTCTCCGAGGAAGAAAAACGCCACAAGTGCGTAAAAAGTACGCACGTGTCTAGCAATATATTTTCAGTTAGAAACTAAATTTTCCACTATTTTCAATATTTCTTTATTTTACGCGTACTGTGTACGATATTTCGAAAAAATTTTTTTTCGCAAAACAAGTTCCCATGTCTTTTTAAAATACTCTTAAACAACGGAAAAACATATTTATGAGATAATTTTTGACCATTTTTTGACCATTTGGCCATTTTCCTTATTATATAATAGAAGTGAGGAAATATAAACAAGAATACTTAAACAGCAGTTCTGCACCAAGTATAATTATAAACAATATCATACGCAGAGCTTAATTTAAAAAGAAATTTTTAACACGGCTATCCGTATCCAACTTGGTCATCCGTGTCCAACTTGGTCAAAAATGGCCAAGTTGGTCAAAAATGACCAACTTGGACAAAAATGACCAAAAAAAATTTTGTCGAATTTTCGTTCGACTCCAACGATGCAAACTTCAGATACATTGTGAAAGTCCATTTTACACACATAAGTCGGTGCGTAAAATCAAATTTCACCCACAGTGTCAAAAGAGTAATATCGTATGTATATTCTCGCTCCAACGGGGACAATTTACGAGCGTGAATATGGAACGCGGAAGATCGAAATCGGAGTGTACGCGATCGCGATAATGGGATCCGACAAAAGCCAGCCGTTTGTACGTTGCGACGGAGGCTCCGCGTAAATCATTACTTAATTGATGTCAAAGTATCTCGAGTAACGATCATCGGCGACGAGCTTCGGATAGTCGTAGCCTGTCTCAGGAATTAAGTCGTCTACTCACGATCCATCGACACTTATCGTTTTATAACTCGGAGTAAAAATTTCTCAGCGATGATCAACGAGATCGTAAAAAATGTAAGATCAAACAGATTTATCGCGCGGTTTTAAGATTTATTTATATTTGTTATCGTAACGTCCGCCGGCGAATTTAGCCAGCCATTCTTCCTCCCGAAAATCCGGTATATCTGCTCGACTGATTCGTAACGACCTTTTAATAAAATTATCGAGAGATCGGAATTTTCGATTCGTTTTGAATCGAATCTCGATTAAAACCGTTACGTAATTCAATTATCAGTTTTTCATTCACAATTTTAACGGTATTTTTTATCGGTCATTGCGCACTCTCGAGCAAAAACATTCAGCGCTAACAAAATAACGAGATCGGTAAATTTTCGCGGGAAAGAATGAATTTCCTCGAGAGAGTCAAACAGTGGGAGGTTTATTTACCTGCTGTCTCGTCCCAATGGAGAGAGAGATAGAGAGAGAGGAGAGAGAACGGGAGATAGAGAAAGAAATCGGAAAGAGAAAAATAAACAACTCGAAGCTCTCGTGGCACCTACGCGCGTCTTTTTTGCCGAGGGTAGTGCCGAGTTGTTCAATGAACGGGCAACGACACCGGTGTGGCCCGCCCACGCGGTTCCTCCCGCAGAAATACGAGGGCGGCGTTGAAAAAGGCGAGAAAAATCGATTACCGCGTAAAAGATCGGCGCGTTCTCGCGTACGCGACTGGAATTACGACGGATTCGCGAAAACGCAAATGTCCACCTCGCTATTTGGGTCAAAGTCATACACGCTCCGGCGTTACGTCATCGGCTGGTTTCGCTACACGCGAGAACAGACCGCACGGGTTCGTGCTTTCTTTCCTCGAAATTCGCACTCCTCATCGGGATATTTCGGAACTGGTTTACAGGTTGACAAGTTTGCTTTCGTCGAACGGGAATAGACGACGTGAAAATAAATCCACCGGCCGATACCGTGTCGATATCGAGCCCTCTATTTCTAGCCGTGAATCTTCCCTGCGGATAGAACCGCCTGGAAGTATTTTATACCGCGGTGCGGAACGAGGACGTGAGACTCGGTCGTCGTAACGTCCACGAGACGTTTATGGTCTTTAAAGAATAAAGAAAAATGAAGGAGAATAAAACAAAAAGTAATAATATAGTAATATAGTACAGTATGATATACACTCCTCGAAAAAATTAAGGGGACGTTTATCATTTTTGAAAAATTCTACTTTAGCAAAAAAATGATCATTTTAAAACTTGAATTATCTTCTACTCGATTCGATTCAAACATTTTCAGTCAAGTAATAGCTATTCGAAAATCACTAGCGTCTTGTTAATTTTCTTTGAATAGTATATATTATTTGCACAAAAATATTCTTCGTTAACACGAAAAGCTCATAAAATTCGTAGTCTGAAAAGCTTCTACAACTACAAAGGAACTGAATAAAAAACTTCTCGAAGCGATTTAGTGTTCTCTAATTTTTGAAGAAGTTTACAGGCGAGAATCGATTTTAATCTCGCGGCCTCGTTGCAGGTGGAGTCCGTGGATCTGGCGCTGAAAATTCTCGACGGCTGGCAGCTGAGGGGGAAGACGCTGTCGGTGCAACGAGCCAAGTTCCAGCTGAAGGGCAAATACGACCCGAGTCTCAAACCCAAAAGAACGAAGAAAGACAAGGACCGGGCAAAGAAGATAAAGGAAAAGTACGGGGAGATGCTAATTTCGCGGTCGGGGCGTGTAAAAATTTCGAAAGCTCGTAAACACCACATGCGCCGGAAACCGTCGGGGTTTACAACTGCCCGCTGCGGGTATCTAAGCGCGACCCCGCGTAAAACCGAGCGCTGAACGGGCCGATTGTGCGGGAAAACCCGCGAGAGAGACTCGCTCGAGCGAGCACTCGAGGGGTTCGATAATCGCGAGCGATAAACAGATTTCGCGGATGAATCGCGTGCGAGGGTCTCCCCTTCCTTATCGGGAGATAATTGAGAGCAGCGTTAATTGCGCTCGCGTAACGTCACACCCACCGCGATTACGGGCTAATTCAGCGGTTCGGTTGTATACCCGCGACGAGTTCGTTGTACTTGCTCCGAAAACCAGTTCCGCCGCTCCGAGCCAGCCTTCCTCCGCCGTCCCGGAAGTCGAGCTTACCGTAGGATAATCGTCTCGCGAAAGTAAAATCGGCAGCGTACGAAAAATCGGAGAGGGAACTCTCGCGAGAAATTAACCGTAGGAAAATTTCTTAACGAGTTTGAACGAATCTCGGTAGAGAATGACTAACTTTAATTAAAACATTTTTTTTAGTTTTGTTTCAATTGTGCTTCAAAATCTCATCTTAGTCTCCTTAGTCATCCCATTAATTAATTTTCATGAGTTGTTTTATACCTCACACGGATGTAGACACACACTCGAACGAAGTAGTTAAATAGCGACTATTTAAACGAATAGATGAGTAATAATATTGATTCTGGCACGTGCGCAATCCCAATTATAGGAAAATCGATTCGAATGTGAAGTTGTAAGTAAACGCTGTCGCGTCACGGTGTTGCTACTCCCTCGCGCGTTATGGTTTACATAAGGCATTATTCCGTGCGTGACGTTAGCACCGAGAGATTCATGACGCGTTACTAGGTGACTACGTTACGAAGTTCACGCTTGAACGGTATGATGTGTTGCAGGCTCTTCGACTGGAGACCGGAGCGTATGCGGGGCGAGCCACTGAAATGCGAGCGAGTAGTCATCATCAAAAATCTCTTCGCGCCCGAGGATTTCGACAAGGATGTGACCTTGCTCTTAGAATATCAGCAGGACATTCGCTCCGAGTGTCTCAAGTGCGGTCACGTGCAAAAAGTCACAATCTACGACGTAGGTATCAATGAGCCGTTTAAGAAACGGGGTACGCCTCGTTACATCATTACGTAAAATTAGAAGGGAATTCTTAGAGCTGTAAGAAAGCAATAAAACCGATTTACATTTTCTTCCCGGCGCTCTATGTGCTGGCGCGAGATGACATAACACCATTATTATGCCAAAGTGAAATAACGACTTTAGTGTAACAGTATAGCCCATTCGTCGTGGCGAGCGCCGTGTATGATTCTTTATTTCTGAAATGGGAGAGCAGCGTTTTATCAACCGCTCGAACAATGAATAACGATTCTGATGATTTCCGTAGGAGACAATTTACGTTCCGTCTTTTCAGCTTCGTAAGTTACAGCCATCAAAGTCTCGTCGATAAAATTAATGCGCTTCTTAAATGTCATGAATTTAAAAAAGTCTGACATTATCTTGTTTGTATCATATCTTTTTACATTCCCGTCTTCTCGCGAACCGCGTCTCGCTACCGAAATATCCGATTTGTAATAAAAGCCAAGTTTATTAAATAACGTACTATGTAACATCGAACAAAATTGTGCATCTGGCGCTCGGTCAGCTCGCGTTAAAACGTTCTTACACTCGCGGCGCCGCAAATCTAACGCTCGTGCTTCGACACGCCAGGCGTCGAAGCACGACGGTTAAACGATTAGTCTCGGCTATGCGTCGTTTACATAATATTTAACTTTGCGTTTCGGCTGTGTAAACTCGTAAACGACGGTGCTCGCACACCCGTCGCGCGCTCAAAACGGACGACGAAAGTCGAATGCAGCCTCGCCTCGGTTTTATTCGGACGCGGTGACGCGCGCGGACGTCCGCGTTTCGAAAAAGATAAATTAAATTTATAGCGCGCTCGTCTACTGCGGGCAATTTTAAAAAGGGGGCTGCCTTTTCTCCGAACGATTCGGATTTCTGGTGCGCGCGGGGACGAACCTATCCCCATAAATTCGCTCGGCGACACACCCATTTGCCAGGAATAGAATACTATCTCCGTCAATACGCCCGGGCACATTTTCAAACGCGCCGCGCGAAAAATAACGATGAGAGTATTAAACCCGATATTGGCGTTTCGCAGAGACATCCGGAAGGAGTTGCTCAAGTGACGTTCCAAGACCCGGCTGAAGCTCAGGCCTGCATACAGTTATTGAACGGTCGCTGGTTCAGTCAGAGGCGAATCACGGCGGAACTTTGGGACGGAAAAACGAAATACAAGTAGGTTTTGAAAAAATTTTAATTAAAAAATCAAAATTTCATTTCGATATTAATATTCAAGAATTGAATCGTTCAAAAAAAATTTTTCTATTTTTAGGATTAACGAGACAGATGCAGAAATCGAAGCTCGTATAGATAAATGGGATAAGTTCTTGGAGGAGCAGGACGAGCAGGAGAAAAAGAAATCCGCAGAAGTCGCACACTCGAGTACAGATGAAACAAAAAGTAATGTGAATGAAGATGATAAGAAAGATTGAAGAAAAAGTATTCCAAAATTCTCTGTTATTACAAAATGCCAAATGTTGAAAAAAAAAAAAATAAAAAATATCAAGACACATTTTTCCAATCTCTAATATCGATATCTCTTATCCAGATTTCCTAAATCATCCACCGTCGGACGACGAAAGAAGATCGGCCGATCACCTCAAATCCTGCCTTATCGTCTCCCAGTAACGACCATAACGGTAACGTTGGAGTCTGCGAGAGATACCAGCGGGCAGCCGTGTTATCCATTTACCAGCCACGTGCTGCCTCCTACCGTCCGGGCCCATCCACCAAAGCAACCATTCCCATTTTCGCTTTTTTCGATCCTCGAAGTACCTCCACCGCAAAGAGAAAAATCTGGGCAAGTTGAACCGCCGAGAGAGAGGAGAGACAAAAAATTCGAATTTACAAGAGTAAGGACGTAAATCGGCGCGCGATGAGGTGTAAAAAAAACTGGAGCAAGAAACGTCGCGGCGGCACGCTGGTACAGGGACAGAAGTCCGGTGAAGAGATCTCCAGGAATCTCCTAATTTGCTATTTCGGCATTCCGCGCGATCCCACGGCCGTGTGTGTGTGCGTGTCGGGGCCCCCAGTTTCGTTCGTGGGACCCGTGAGAGAGATCGCCCGTCGATGTCCGAAAAACCGCGACCTCGAGTGCCATCGTTTTCTTACCACCGAGGGACCGAAGAGGTAGATGAGTTCTCTCGCTCTCCCCGTCCGATCGCGCAAAACACTTGACGCGAGCGCTACTCCTGTTTTCGTGAATTTTTTCACGAGGTAAACCCACGTGTTTTCGCGGGTCCCTCTCGCTCCCTTCCCACCGTAAGAGTTCTTTTTTGCCCCGTGCCGTCTCCCACGTGGACGCTCTCGACCTCGTAATTTTAATTTCGACACAACGGTCCACCTGTACGCGGGGTTCTCTCCTCGTCTCGCTCCGATTTCACCCTTCGCCTTTCTCGCCCACGTGCATCATCGCGGAGTACGAAATCTATTCCGGTCCCCATTCAGAGGCCGACTGACGGGGGTCGAGAGGGTGGCTAGAACGACCTCTCCAACCCCATTCGGCAATATCGCTGACAAATTTAATGCCCCGACTATTAGCAGTCGGGGTGAGGCTCTCCATTGTCGGCTCGCCACGTGCAGGACGTTCATCCCTCTCCTTCTCTTTCTCTCTCGCGAAAATGCTCTCTTACGCGTATCACCGTCGACCCTTGCGTTCATATATACGTACATACACGTACATAGAGCGAGCACGCAAAAAGCACCACGACGTCACGCTCCTCGTCGGGTTTATTGGATTTTCCCCGTCACGCTTGCCAGTCGACGCCGACCTGCTAGATTACACGCGAGATTAGGCGCCGGGGACATTAAATTCGAAGCGGTCGAGTGTCCTTATGAGACTTGTCCATCATTGTGTACACACATAACTTCGATACCGCTCTCTCTCGAAAAAAAAAACACTCCAATTCCGCGGCTCGTTTTTAAATCCTCGTGATATCCGGAAGCACTTCCCGTTCCACTCTCGGTGCAAATTAAGCGTCTCAAAACACCGCGAAACTGTTAATTAAGACTCATTATGCGTTGGCTGTGACTCGGCAGCGGGTGGAAGGTTTTCGGGCGGAGGAGGGTTGGCGGTTGCGGCGAGAGAGAGGAGAGAGAGAGAGAGAGAAAGAGGAATGCGAAGAGCGAGATGGTTCTCCGCGACGCGGAACGAAGATGAAGAGGGACGGAGAACTGCCGAGAAGAGAGAGAGAGAGAGAGGGAGAGAGGGACGGTTTAACCCGACTGCGAACTTCTTAATACCGAGCCCTAACGGGTAGTCGGGTTCATTGTGGGATCAATACGAAACCGTAGCGTGGGCATCTCTCGCTCTCTTTCGAGTGGGAGTGGCGAGGACGCCTCATTGGACGACGATACTGGGACGCTCGATTGGCCGGGTACCACCAGGAGGCGTGGAACGGCTCGACACGGCGATCATCGGCGCGCCTGCTCCCCCTATGTCTCCATCTTTCTCGCTCTCGTTCCACGCTCCTTCCACCGGCCGAGTGAAAGGCACTCGCCAGAGCGAGACGCTACCAAGGGATAAAAAAGGACAGCCGCACTCCACTCTCTCTCTCTCTCTCTCTCTCTCTCTCTCTCTCTCTTTCGCTCGCACACTCACCGTGGGAGTGGGCGAACTCCCGAGGCGCGCGTTCACGGGTAAGGCTCAGTCCGTGTTTGTCCATCGCGGAGTGACGCGAGCCGAGAACCGCAAAACGAGGATAACCTCTCCAGGGATTTTACACACCGTCGCGAGTACTCCGATATCGGCAGGGCCCTTCCACGCTCCCGAGGAGAGCCGAGGTGATTCTGGTTCCGTTGGTTTTTTTTAACCCCTCCCTAGATCCTTTCAAATGGTGAGTTTAGCGAGAGAGTGACAGTTCGATGACTGCTCGGTGGCCGGTGACCCGCCGCGAGGTCGTTCGTCGACTCGATTGACGACGCGCTACCCGCGAATCGCGAAGGCTCGCTTCGAGATCGATAGAAACCCGGACTGACCGGCCCCGGGGATCAGCGGTCGGTCCTACCGGCCCCCACGACTGGCGCGCACGGTGCCGATTTTCGCGTGCTGCACTGTCGCGAGAGATAAGGTGCTCTCTTCGAGGATCGCGAGGAACGCGGAAGAGGTGAAGCTCGCGCGCGCGCGCGCGAGGGGAGAGAGAAGCCGAGTGGTGCCCGAAGTGGTAGTCTGGAAGAGAACAGAGGATCGAGATAAATTTATACAGTGGTGTGACGTTAAGAGGATCGCTCTTTTTTTGTTTTCTCGTCTGGTGAAAATAGCGTAAAGGACGGTGCGACGTTCGCGTACGCAAGTCGGCAGGCCGGCTCTGGAGCGCCGGGCGGGGTAATGAGCTGCTCCGAGGTGATGTATCAATATTATCCTTACCTCTACCAGAGGCCACCACCGCCACCGACCCACCCGCATGCGGCCGCCCATCCGAATCCGCACGCGGCTCATCACAGTCCCGCGAGGCCGGCGCCCTTTCAGCCCTTCTCGGCTGCCACCGCGACGCATCAGTACGACCGGGTGAGTTTTTGCCAAAATACCTTATTTTTAGTTGATACATACAGAAGGTTGTATAAAGAATACTTACTGGTGTAGGGAGAGTGACTTCTCGTGTAGTTGAACTTTGTTTAAACGAAATTCCAAACCCCCTTTTTTTGAAAAAGAATACAGCAATAACTCGAGTATTTGACTTATCGATGTTACACTGTATAAAAAATTGAAGATCTATGATAATTCAGATTATTTTCTGAGGTTGTCGACATTTTTAACATTCTCAACTCGGATTGGAGTCACTTAAGGGTTGAAATTTCAATTTTAGTCTGTTTACCCGATTGTTTGATCGTGAGGAATAAGGCTGGGACGTCCGAAACGAAACGGTCGCGTATTTTTGTTTGCCCGACACTGTCAGAGGCGCGGGACTGAGTAATCTCTCGCAGAGGGTCAGAGGCGCGAATCGCGAAACGGCCGACTAACGATTTGAGTGAAAAGCGCGCGGTCTCTCCCGGCGCTCGAGACATTCGGCGGAAACGCTCGCGCTGGTTTAATTTATTCGTAAAGCGGGTCCTGAAATAGTCGAAACGATTCCCTCGCTCGCTCTCGCGCTCATCCCTCGCACCCTCGCCCTCTCTTTTCACTTTGAACGGCCCCGAGGAGCGCTAGGAGAAAACAAAGAGTCGTGAGATTGTTTTCGGTCTCTCTCCCGCTCGTTTTGTCGAGATATCTGTCAGCCCCGTTGGAGGGAAAATTTATTCGCCGTTTCGTTTCATAAATCACCGCAGCGCTGAGTATTTTTCTCTCTCGCTCTCTCTCTCTCCCTCTCTGCTACACTCGGCGATATCGCCAGGATCGGCTCGCGTTTTCGATTCCCTCGGGAAAAACTTGGACGAGCACGCGAATTTCGAAGAGAGAAGAAAATCGGTTTTAAACGGCGTTTTAATTATTCGCGAAATTCTTCTCGCGTCAGCTGACCCCGTCCCATTCCTCTCGCGAGAGTCGATTAATCTTCCGGCTTTTAGGCTCCGGAGCGAAAAAAATCCCTCTCGATCTTCCACCTCTCTCTCTCTCTCCTCCCCGCGCGAAAGAAGAGGCAAGGGAGGACGATAACGCACCGAGAGACTCACTCGCGGTATACCGTGAGAAAACGGGGAGCGATTCTTCTCTTTTCCCCCCCTTTATCTTTCTTTTTTCTCTGGTTTAACTCTGCGCGAACGATCCTCAAAGGCTACCGCCGTAACTCGTTCGCTGCCTCGTTAATATTCGCAATCGAGATGTCGCGGTGTGTGCGCGCTCCGTGTGTTTGTTTATCCCCCCGCGGGCCTCCAACCTCGGCGAGGATTGATTTATATCGGCCAATCGAGACGCGGGCGACCCCCGATTCGTCAGAATCGTCAAAAATCTGCTCGGGAACCGTCGATAGGTCGAGTTCCCGATCTCTCTCTCTCTCTTCATCGTTTAAATGTCCATTTTTTTCGACTCCCCCCGCCTCCAGGACGAAAACTAGCCGGTTGGGGTCAACTATATTGCGACGAGTGGCATCCGCGATCGCGCCGAAAATTCCGGCGATTCCGTCGCCCGAACGCGCGCGCAATGTAAACAAAGTGAATTCCGATAGCCGTACGGGGGGGGGGGGCTAATTCGCGAGAGCAGTAGCTATTCGTTCCAGCCGCTTGTAATTGAGCCTCTCCGATGTTTCTATCGATCGCGCCAGTCGAAAAATTCGGCTAGCCGATCGTTTGGAAAATCGGTGAATAAAGAGAACGAAGTGCCCAACGGTAACGAGGACGTTCGCGTTTATGAACGGCGTGATAAAATCCACAGGCAAAGAGAATGGAATGTACAGAAATAGAGAATGAAATCTGCAGAAAAAAAGCAAAAACATTGCGGAGCTGTATTCACGACGTAGTAAACAAACGTGGCAAAAATTTTCAAAAAAGATCGAAAACGTTTTTACGTGGCACGGTTCTGGGAAAAAGCGAAATTGCTTTGTCTCGAACGTGTCAATCCGCATAACTCGAAAATCCCAGCTTTAATCGACTCAATTCGTTCCTCTCATTGTTCATTTTAGTATAATTTTTCAAAAATTCACTCTGGTAACGAAACTATTCCATCTCCAACACGAAATTCAGCGAAAAATGTTTGGATCGTTAACTACTGCACTGATTCTCATAATGAATAGATATTTAACAACGGTCAATTTTATCACTTAGCTGAATTCTAGTTTAACACAATCTATGTAACCAGTTTTGGTCTGATATCAAATTGCAATAGCAACAGCAGAGTAACCTAGAGCAGAGAATTGCGCGAATAAAGAGCGAAAAATCGCGTTCGGGAAATCGTGGCTATCTCGATCGGTCATCGGTATAACGAGGTTCCGGTGAGCAAAGCGGCGATTAGTCGTCTCTGGAGGAACGAGAGGAGACAGAGAAACCCGTTCCAGGTTGACTGGAGCCGTGTCGCTCCGCGTATATATCCCAACGGAGGCTGAAGGGAAAGAGACTGAAATCGTAAAAGCGCATTTTTCTCGTCGTATCTCGGGCCGATTAATGAACCGATGTCGTCGGGCGGACCACCCTGGCGTTACA
>NCVS01000091.1:8637-27707 GCA_003055095.1 Goniozus legneri
CCGGGTCTTCCATCCCCGAATTCGCGGAATCTATTGCGCGTCGAATAAAATATTTACCGTACGGGATCGTTATTGTCAGGTAAACGCGTAATACCCAGAAGCGAGTATACGCGCGCGTTTGTCGAACGTATTTGCCGAAAGCGGGGAACGAGGGGGAAGGTCGTGCTCATATTTACCATGGCGCACCGAAATCGACGTTTATTCTGTTTCTCTCTCTCTCTCTCTCTCTCAATCTCTCTCTCCTGTCTAGCGTCGTGAAATCGCGTTTTTTCCACCCCTCAGATCGCGGCCAATAAAGTGGAAACAATATGAAAAATGCGGCGGTGTAATTGAAAATAATGGCCGTGGGACGCGCGATGTAGTTTCCATTTCGAAATTCCACGTCAATCGTTGCGTGGAATCGATCGCGACGGATCGGCGGGAGCAGTCGGACGCGTAGAGCGCGAGGAATGGAAATATAACGACGGTGACGCGTGTAGTTGCGTTTCGCGCGGCCGGCTAACGAGACTCGCTTTGAAATCTCGCTACGGCCTTTCCAGTTCACTCGTTCGCTTGTTGCCTCTCTCTCTCTCTCTCTCTCTCTCTCTCTTCCTCTTCAGTAGCTATACTCGCGGAAACACGCGAGAAGGCGACTGAGACATACGCGAGCGTAGACGATAGTAATAATTAATTTCGGAGTCACTTTGAAGCCAGCTGCGATGGTCTCTCTCTCTTTGAGACAGAAGCGTAAACGTTGGACGGCGCCGAGCGTTCGCGGATTTCGAAGCCCTCTGTATAGGCACAGAGTATCGTCCCTTTTCCGTTATCGCGGCTATATCGTCGTTTGACAGAGAGCCAATAGCACTTCGGCTATCGCGCTTTGTGAATTTTACAGAGATTTCCTTGAGTTATAAAAAATTTCCGGAGTGAACTCCGAGAAACATTAATTTTAAAAATAATTTCATTTGCGATAAAGAAGCGCTTTGAGTCGAGAAATTCTTATGGTTTCTGAAAAACCTGAACTTCTAACCCGATAGGAAAGGTCAGGGTCATCTAGAGTTAAAAATTTTGTTCATTTTTTAAAAAATGGTATATTTGTAACAATGCGAATACAAACAAAACAATATTAAGAATCTGTTACGATTTTATATTGGTCTGAGACATTTTTTAATTAAACCTCGAATTGTTTTTCACGATTAAAAATCGTATGAATGTTTAAAGAGCGGCTTTCACAGTATTATAGACCCAGTTTTCGGTAGGAAGAGCGTCGTGAATTATTCCTCGCGTGGTTATAGCGAGAGCCTTTGTGCCGCGAGGGGAAGAATTACACTCAGCTCGACGCGTCTAATGAGCCGATACGCGACGCGCGAATTTATCCCTTCGCAGCGCGACGACAGACGTGTTCCGTCGGGTATTCGCAAGCGAAACGTTATAAACTTTAAACGGGGTCTTAAACGCTCCCCAATATACATCCGACACTCACGGCTGGAGCGGGATTACGGGTTTGACACTAAGCCAAGAGACTCGTCTCAAATTGCGAAAGGTAAAGAGAGACCGAAAGAGAGAGAGAGAGAGAGAGAGAGAGAGAGAGAGAGAGAGAGAGAGAAGAAGAGAGGAACAGACACACATAATCGAACTCGCTCGCTCAAATATTTAGATCGGAGTCCGTCTTTCGAATTCACCATGAAGAACGAGAGAAGAGGAAACTCTCGCCGTTTGTCCAACTTGGATTGGAAAAAGAATAAAAAAGTTTCTCGTCCCTCTCACTCTCTTTCTCTCACTCCACCTCTTCTGCAGATTTAAGCCTCTTCGATTCGCACAGCGAGAGAGAAAGAGAGAGCGAGAGAGATTCGACTGATCCTCAGGATTAGAATTTATGATTTTCGGATCGAATCGATGAATCACGTTTGCCTTGCCGATGAGACTGTTGACCTATCGAGCAGTGCGATCTCTCTCTCTCTCTTCCCTGGTATGCGTTTCGAGTGTGACTATAGCTCCTCCTCCCTTTCGTGAAACGAGGTGCAGTCGCAGGATGCAAATGGCATTCCAGAAATTAGATCTGCGTGCGATTGGTACGCGCTTGTCGAATATCGAGTGATACTCTGTTTTCATACACTTGCGATTTATACTGGCGAGTTTCCTAGTCGGTGAAATTCCTTTATGAATATGAATGACCGGCATATTCGGATCGGCGAGTAGAAATAGTTTCGAGTCCTCGTGAAGAATTCAGTTATTTATCGCGGTCTCTATAACGCCATTACGCCCTTGTTCGGAATTAATTTTTCAGCCACTCAATTCTCCTTTTTTTCCCAACTCCTCGTAATTCCGTGTACTCGCTCGTGTATTCGTGGATTATCGGTATTAAATCTCCCGTGTTATTGAGCACACGTAGACTCTGCGTATCGAAGCAGCGTAGATTATACACCGTCGCTATATTCGATCCGCTACCTCGCGCAATTTTATTCTATATGCGATCTTATTCGCCTCGGCATACGTCGCGCGCATTCTCTCTCATTACCGTAACATCGTATGTATCTAGGCATTCCCCCCTGCGGGGATGTGACTCGGTTCCGTGTAATTTATGCTTCAATTGGCATTCGAAAAAATCGACCTTCTAATTCAGTTTTTCTATGACAAATTATATATTACAAGTTTTTTTTTCTCCAGACAATGCATAGCTGTGTGTATAATGTTAGCTCTCCATTTATGAAAAATGAAACTTTTAAAAATTGTACTGTGTAAAAAAAATTAAAATATTAAAAAAAAATAGATATATGTAATTATCTCACTTGGTTCTGGATTGCTCTCGTTGTCTAGAACTTAATAAACTATAACTGATCAAAGAAATTAAAATTTCAAAAAACTTTCTCGCAAGTATCCATAGGACCAGGGTACTATATGTGTAACTCCGCTACTGTTACAATCCTTTTCCAAATTTTCAGACGGAGTAAAAATGAGAAGGAGTTAACAGCGACGATGTTACTCGTATGTTGTTGTAATACAACATAGTAAAAATAGAGTACTTTTGAAGTTTCATCTTTGAAAAGTGGAGGGCTAACATTATACACACTGCATAGTTCGCTACATTCACTGAATTATCGATTTTCAAAATTCTTTGTATTGTAAGAGAAACGGGAGTACGAGAATACGAGAATTTCGAACACTCGCGAGGTACGGAATAACCGTGAGGCGTTATTATCGTACAGCGAAGGCGCATTAACGCGTAACCGTTAAAAAGCCCGTGAGAGCGCCGAGAGCGGGCGTCTTGGCGACCCGCGCCCGTTGTTAACGACGTCGTTACGTCACCCTCATCCCCTCGCGAGACTCGAGAGTACGCGCGTTACGTGTAGACGCGAGTATATAAATACCGTAACGCAGGCTATCGGGAGAGGCGGGATTCATCTGGTCTCGACAAACACGAAAATTACGACTCCGTACGGCCGATCGCAGCTTCCGCTTCATCAGCGATCGTAAATCAGGATTAAGGCGATCGCGACCCTCATTCGCGAATACTCGGGTCGTCCGTGCATTCCGATTTCATTTCCAAAAAGAAAATACAAGTTCTCCAGCTAGACGAGTGTACAATCTGTTAGATAAGGCATACACAATTGTGGGGGCGATACACGTAAAAAAAAATATTGTTTTATGTTTTTATTCTCAAAAAATAAAAAAAATCTTACAAGAATATTATGAATGATTGTTATTTGATAATTGTATATTTATGCTCAGTTGTTCGTATCTCAATTATTAAATATTTTCAGAACAGTCTCTTCAATCTTTCCAAAAACGACTCGTATATTTGCATTTTGAACGACTCCTCTTATCCGCAGCTCTAGCGTTCGAATCGAGTCGGTTGAACGGTAGCATTGTTTCGCCAAGTCGCGCAGCAGGTGTATTACCGTAATTCACGGCTGTCGGCCGCGTTATCGTCTCGCGAGCGTATTTTCTCCTTGACCCCGTCCGCGGTGCTCGCGAGCCGATGAAAATTTTACCGATGAAAATCGCGCGGGATTTTCCCCCTCCCCGGAAAATATACGCTCGAAACCGCGAAAAATATATCGCTGCGTCGAATCGAGGTCGCGTTTTAAATTCATAGATTCGCGAGAGAGTACGACACTCGCGGGGTAATTTTCATGGGAATACAGCCGCGACGAAACGAACTCGCACGATAAATCACGCGTTTCCATGCCCGTGACAAATGAGATCGGACGACGATAATTAGACGGATTGTGGCGACCCGTGACGTATCGTTATTTCGAATAATCACAGCGACGAGTCGCGGAGTCGTGCTCGCCCGCTCGGCGCATAACGCACGGCCCGTTCGAAATTACGACTTCTTCACGATCGGCTTTTATGCCTCATCAGCGATCGTAAATCAGGATTAAGGGAGCGATCGAATGTGGAGGGGGTCAAGGTCAACTCCTTCGATCTTTTCGTCCTCCACCTTCAATGTGGGATTCATCTCGGAATTTAGAACCTGGGAATAGAATTCACTGAAAAGATTTAAAAAATATATTTCATATTTCCGCACCTTAAAAATAATTACGAAATAATTCTCTTCGAATCTAGTATTATCATTTTTCATCGACAAATCATTCGAGAGCGGCTATAAAGCAAAAATAGTAGTATAAATTTTAAGCTCGCACCGTAAAAGCACGGGGGTATTTTTCGCGATTGCTTGAACGGCGTTCGAAAAAAATTTATCGCCGAGCAATTGTCGCAAAACGTCCGGGACAGAGTTGCGTATAGCGGCAAGACGAAGACGGCGCGGAGAGACGACGGCGATCCGTTGAACGCGCGCGACACGACAAACTACCTCGTTGTTCGCTGTCGCGCCGGTGGACGAGGGCGCGCTTGTTTCCGCAAAACGATCCGCGAGCGCTGCGCGTGAATTACGATCATCGCGTCTCGTCCCGCGTGTCGTCCTATCTCTTCTCTCTCTCTCTTTCTCTCTCTTCTCCTTTTTCACCCATCCTCGCCTCGAGAATCTTCGTGTGAGGTCTCACCGACTTTCGATTTCCTTTTTTCTCCACTTCCAGCTGAATTCTCTTTACCTTCTTATCGAAATCCTCGAAAACGTTTTCGGTTTTATCGAACCGAATCGCCACGCGTTTCCATTCCGAGCCTCGGTGACCGATGACGCGTTAAATTTTCATTATTCATTTCTCCGGCTCGTAATTTTGCGTTTTCGTCTCGAGCCGGAATGCGGAGAGCGGAGTTGTCGCTTTTCGTCTCCCCGTTGACGACCTCGTTAGAAGTAACGTAAACGCGTCTCGTAAAACCCGAGGGTTAGGGCACCGCGTTTCGCGATTCTTCGTGGCTAACTTGTCGTCGTTACCGAACCGTCCCGCGACTTTTCATAGTCGCGTAGAAACTTTACACTCGGACGCTATACTCTCTCATCTTCATTAAAAAAGTTGCGCGCGCGTGAGAGAGAGAAAGAAAAGAGCGTCGAGAGAGGACGAAAATTTCCTCATCTCGCGTGTCGGTAATTATTAGCAAACTAGATCAACTATCCACTCTCTCGTAGTTCAAACTTGTAACTCCCCCTCTCTGTCCTTCTCGACTGATTATAAGTTGAAAAATCGGACAATTAGCCGGCTGCCTGGGAGAGAAAAATTGCACTTTATATTCTCGTTGAATTTTGAACGGTTCTTTTATAATAACGCGTATCGGGTACACATTGAATGCAAACGAAGGAGAATCGATATCTCCCGTATGTCGCCTTTCAAACGCGGATTGCCAATAGCTCGTTTTCCATCGTTAGATTCGCCTATCGTCGACTCTCTTTATACGCGCTCGCTCTCTCACGGGCGTCGTTCGTTTTGTCACCCGCGAGAGTCTCGTAAACCCAGTCGAGTTATACGCACTCTCTCTCGCTCTCTCCTTCTCTGTCGTTCTCTTGAAGGCTGTCTCGCGTCAAGTCTGCTACTGATTGTCCTTTGTGCCGTTTATACACGCAGCTACACGTCACACGCACACAGCTCTCTTGGTTATCGAGTTCACCTTAGAAGTTCGACGAAATCCAAGCACATATAGCTACTTGTCGTTATTGAGCTTATTGAGTCGGAAAATAAGTGCGTATTAAGTCTCGGATCGGGGCGGACGTTATCTGCGAATCAGAGTTTGATTATGAGGAAGTACAGCTCCTCTGCTCGTTTTCTGTACCGAGAAAAATTGAAATGGTATTTTGTGAAATGAATTGAAAATTTGGAATGCCGTTTGATTCTACAAGTAGGTGCCTGGAACATATCCAATTAATGTTAATATTACATTCCTGTGGAAAGAAATAAAAAAAAACACTGTGAAGTAGCTCGAGGTTTCTCAAGATGAAAAATCGATCCAAGGTTCGGGAAGATCGAGTCGGCGCTTATTTTTGGCAATGTGGGCAATTCGCGAATATCACACGAATTGTTAATCCTGCGGGCAGAGCGTGTCACGGAAAGGAAATTTCGCCTCGTGTACGTCGGTGCATTCTGTACGAGCTCTCGAGAGCGAGAGAGGGATAGTTTGTAATTTCTCTCGGAAATTTCCTCCAACCTACGCCCGTTGAATTTACGCCCTACATGCGCGCGAGGCAGAGGTCCGCGTTGAAACCGTGTGGATGCCGGCGAGATGCGACGAGAGAGGGTAGACGGGGAGTTGCGCGCGTTAACCTTTGAACGACGACGGGTTCGTCCTTTCGACGATGTACAGAGACACTTCCGGCTGCGAGAGCTAGAGGGGTTGGACGCGGAGGGATCGGAGCTTCCTGCTGGTCTCACTTGGCGCACTCGGCTCTCTTATGTAACTGTATGGATGTGTATAAGGTGTCTCGTTCCGACTGGACTGCATTAATTCAACAATTAGAGCAATTTGTTTTACATCCCTCGTTGAGAAATTGCACGAAAAATATTGATTCCAAGATTTCCTGTTTAGCCTGGGTTCAACTAGGATACCTTTATGTTAACTCAATTTAAGAAGATCAATTTTTCTTGACTTGAAAAGTTAGTACTAGCATTTTTTTACTTAGAATATTTTGATAATTTTCAAACGAATCAAAGACAAGAATATTTCTGGATTTTTGAGAATTAATCATCGATAAATCTGGCCAAGCTGGGACACCCTTTATATGCAACGTACAACTTTATACTCTCGCGTCTCTTCTTCCCGCGAGCACTCAGACGATCCAAGTGCGCTACGGGGTCCCTCTCGTTCTCCTTCCTTCCCTCATTCGCGCAGTCTTGCTCTATATACGTCCGACGCCATTCGTCGGGCACAGTGTATCCCCCCGGTGCTCCAATTACGAGTAGGAATGCTCATTTGGTTCGCGACGGGAGACCCATAATGGTCAGCGAGCGGCGCTATCATCGACCGAAGTCTCCCATGCTCTACTCGCAGTCTCGAATTTTTAATCCGACTTCAAGCGTCTGGCAATCTCTCGAAAAGCGTTTTTTTACCCTATCGACTCTCTTTGAGCCAGCGGGGAGCTCCAATCGCGCGATGGCTCGATCGCGACAGTAATTTTCCGATTGCGGAAGCCTCGCGCAAGCTCGAGCTTTCGGCTTTCTCTCAAAAGCTTCCATTTGGGATTGGGTTGATCCGAAAGCTCAAGGTCGCGACTCGCTTCGATGTTTGTTTGTCTCGCGAGGCTCTCCCGTTGATTCCCCCCCCTCTCTCTCTCTCTCTCTCTCTCTCTCTGTCTTTCCGGCTCGCTCGACAAGAAGCAGACTCAACGTAGTAATACACCGTTCCTCGCCGTTATATTTTTTCGCCCAGAACACGGAGAGTTCATTCGCGCCGCGTGGACGTCAAGTTAAACGTGCTCGGGCGCACAGCGAAGCCAGGCCGGCTCTCGGGTCTTTTTAGCGACACGGCGAACCGATCATCAGAGTGGAAATACGAAACGATTCATGAAAATTTGCGCAGAGAGAGAAAAATTCTCGTTTACGTCGTCGTTGCTATTCTTTTTTTTCCCAATCGGTTGGCCGGTCCGGCTGTATACTCGCGGTGGAATATTTAAAGGAACGAGAAATAGAAATTCGTTCGATTCGTTCGGTTTTCGCGCTTTAAAGCGAAAAAACATGTGCATTCGAAGCAACAATTTTTTTTATCCATCTAATTACGAAATTTGTTGCACAAAAAAGAAACGTTGAAAAAAGGAAGTTTAAATTATACCCACGCGAACTGAACGTATCGATCGTTCTCGAATTGAGATCTCGCCTCTGAAAGGAAAACACGAAGTTCGTCAACCTCTCGCTGAAAAGCACCGCGCGATAAACACGTCCGTGATTGCGAAAAACGCTCTCCGGGATTTTTTTTCTCTCTCTCTCTCCTCGGGATGCAAATGAGCGTGTGTTTACTTAGGAAAAAATTTCCCTCTCGCGATAACCCTATTTGCTTAATCAAGCCTCATTGTGCCCGGCGAATTTCGAGTTTTAATACGAAAACCGTGTATTCCGGTGATCGCGATAACGCGCCGAGAGGGTCCGGTCGGGCTTGTGAGATACGAAAACGAGGTATTGTGGACAACACCTCCGTGTGTCGCGGCGTCAAAGAACGTTCTGAATTATCTGGACGGAATGCGCGCACGGAAGGTGGCTTTAAAGGCGAATAACGAACAATGGCCCATTTCGACAACAGGATGGAACAAATTGGTAATGAACGATGGTGCCCTTTCCTCTCTCCCTCTTCCTCCTTCTCTTTCGCTTCTGTCGAGGCAATCTCTATTCGAACGATTGAGACATCGTCACCACGTGAGAACGAAGAGCTACATAGAAAAAAATTTTCACTTCATTCAAGTTCTCTACGTTGTTCGAGACAACTTTATCTTTAGCTCAAGTATTTTTCTTGGTTCTTGGTTTCTTGTAAAAATAATAATTTTTTCCTGTATGAAAATGTCCTCTTGGGACGTTTTTCTCACAGTTCTCGTTTTTCCTTCCATTTAAGCGAAATCTCGTTAACAGGTAACGAATCGATCGATATGGAGCTCGAAAAAATTGAAATTTACGATTTTATTCGATATCTCTGTAATTAAGCTGACTTTTCTTGTTTTGCATCGCGAAACTGCGCGAGGAAAATCGAGATAAAACCGGTTTTCGGGTAATCCGATAGGTTAGTTTGCAATTATCAATTAACCACGGTAATTAAAATTACTGTTACGCGCGTTCGAAGATTATCTCTCTCATATGTCTGGAGTTTTTTGATCGAAGAAGCTTTTCGCGGATCGGAAATCGAACGGGTGGGGTAATTCGCGAATAAAACGCGGTTGCGCAAATATCGCCGCGCGCGCGCGCGCGCTACAGCTTTATTGGGATCTTTGTGCATATTTGCACGGGAGGTACGCGCGCAATCTATCTTATCGTCGTAAATTATTCCCCCGCATTAACTATTAGTCGGAAACGACAGAGCGCTCAAAGGAGCTGTTTGCCATAAATTGCGAAAATAATTGCGATAGCGAGCTTTCTCTCGAAGCGATAAGTCGAAACGCGAAACCGATCGCGTAATAAACGACGAATCGCTCGTTCGTTTCCCGCTATACAATCCCGTTAAAATCGAGCGGGATGGAAAAACGAGAGGCGTGAAAAAATCGTGTCGACGAATGAAGTTTTCCACTTACGTAGTCTCTTTAAATAGAAAAATTATAAATTTCGTATAAAAGTCGACTTTTATTTCTATGAAATCAAACTGAGCAAGATATCCACATTGGAGTCTTTTTTTCAACTCACGATTGGAAGAATATGTGGTCAGTTTGGGACACCCTGTATACGAACCTCGATTTGTTTCATGGTTCGATACTTCTGGACAATTAATTCCTTTGTCTCCTCGTGCTGGCGCAACCCCTTCGAATGCACACACCGGGGAATAATCCACAGAGTGAGTGAAAGGGAGAGAGGCTGTTGTACAGGCACGAGATTTTTACGCGAAGGACGCTCTCGAGGAAGAAATTCCGATCGGTCCTCTCGATCCGGTGTTTCCTCTCGCGTCGGACGATTTAGGGCCCCTCGATGAGATCGTGACGCGTTCAATGCCGTCGCACGCGTGTTACAGTCTTTCACGTTCGACACAATGAGCGAAGTGACGCGGCTGGATACGCACAATCAACCCGCAGTGCGATCGCCCGTGCAACGGTACGTCACAAGACGCGTGTTCGATTCTCACGCTCTCCGATTGCTCTCTGTGCGTACCCCCATTCTCGAATTCTTCCACAAGTGTAGGCCTCTAGCTGTTAATAGGCGCTACTTTTTGTGTACTTTGCACATAAAATTTGATTAATTACAGAAATTAAATTTTACGATCTCTTTGTTATTTTTATTTCAATTCAACGAGATAAAGTCTCATACTCGTAAATTATTTCATTTTTACGCATCCCATCGTTAACGATTCTCTTACAGTATAGGATTACCTTAACCCAATGTTTCTTCTCATCTCGTTCCTCTCTCTTTCTCTCCCAGTAAACTTTCGGCGACTCGTTTCGGCAGATTCACGAGTGGCCGGGCTCGCGCGACCGAAGAAAGTAATATCCCGCGGGAGAGTTTCTTTTTCCATCAGACGCGCGCTACTTTAATTACTTTTCCCAGTCTCGTTTAAAGGAAGTAGTCGGGATAATTAGAGGACGCTCCGTCATAACTCGCTCTCGTTTTCGACGAGGATGACCGATCTCTCCGCGCGTCCTTCTCCGTCGGATACACCGAGACCTCGGGACGTAACGGGTCTCGACTTTATTACCTTAGATGCCGAATCGATTAATCGATAAACCGAGTAACGTGACACGAGCACTTCCGTCGAAGATTAATCGAGCCGGTCGTTTAAAAAGAATATATCCCCCTCCGTCTTTCCTTTTTGTCTCTTTCTGCTCTTCTCCCTTCCTCTTTCTCTCTCTTTCTCTCTATTTCCCACTATCTTTTTTTATTAACTCCTTCGTACTGTCGTCCAATATCGCGTTATTGCACTCCACCGCCTGCAGTGTCGCTATTACGGGACCGCAAGAGGCGTAGGTGGCCATTCGACTCCGCCTCCCCTTCGCTGTCTGTTCTCTTTTTTCGACTCTATATATCCATCTCTCTCTATCCGACTCGATCGAGCTATCGACCCTCTTTGTTCTACGCGCTTCTTTATTTCCACCTGTCCAGATTGTCCACAATAGCCGCGAGCAATAACCGAGAAATCGACAGTTACGTTGATACTCGACCCACCCCATCGGTCAGACCCTCCCCAACTCCTGCGGGACTGAGTGTCATCTCGAGGAGCACTCAGCTCACCCCTTTTTTCGCTCTAAACGATAACGGTATCGCTATTTTTACCCTTTCATTGTCGTTCTTGGATTTTTTTCTCCCCCTCGATTTTCAATAGCGACTAGTTATTTCTCGTCTATTATTTGTTACTCTCCAATTTGTAGATATTTACTCTTTATTTTTCTACCGATATCAGGATAGAAATTGAAAAAAATATTCTCGTCAGGGTTTCGGACGACGAGATGACTCAGCCGAGTCAGCGAAAAACGTCGGAAAAGATAGATATAAGTCGGTCTAATGGTTCTCATTGATGTCGAATTCCGAACAGGCGCATTCGGCTGACTTTTTTCCCTAACGTGACGAATGCCGGAGTTGGAAAAAGTCGAACCCTAGGACGTTTTTATATGTAACTAGGTTCCAGGTGAGTCGGCGGTGATTTTATGTGACTCGTTAAGGCCCGGCCAGTGAATTCGGTGCATTAGGGAGGGATGGGGGAATAAAGAGAGAGAAGGTGGGTGATGTATTACGAGAGCACCTCGATCCAGCCGATGGATTTCGCGAACAAATGCAAGGACATCGCTCAACCTCCTACCTATGCGGTGTGTGATATACGGGGTGTTCGATTTTCAAAAAATATATAGAATTTTTGGAGTCCACTCTAGAAATATTTCAAAATCTAATATGGACACCCTGTATATACGAGGAGAAAAATGGCAAAGGCGTGGACTGACGTCCTCGGCAAATGGAAGCAACCATTTAATAGAAACTTAACGTCCGTGACTGATATGCTTCAGCGACCGAAATTCTACCGAATATATCTCTCCCAGAATTTTTTTCCCTTGCCCAACAGTCGCTTTTCGGGCGTTTTAATCAACGATGGGCGTCTTTGTCGCCTCGGTGTCTCTTTCTCTCCGATAACCGAGCTTTGTTCGTAGCGATTTTCGTTCGAGCACCGGGTCAACGTGCAACTAGAATAAACGTATATTTTTTGTAGCTGTACCATCAATACGAACTCGCCACTCACGATCGTGACGAACGTTCGACTCTTCGTTTTATAATCCCCATCTGTACACCTCCGCCTGCTCGTAACATCGAGACTTTCGATTCCTTCCGAGGCTCGCTCGAACGGTTCTGTTATTTTTGGCGGTAGAATACAGCGATGACGTATGGGGCTGCGTTGTGAAAACATTTCGACGCGTCAGAGTGAATTACGGGCACCCGGTATAACTTCGAATAAAGCGCGAATTTTTCACGCGAAACTGAGCAACGTCACTCGTAGCCAACTTATATTCAACTTATACTTATACTTTATTTCATACTCTTTGCATAAGATTTTGCAGTACTAAAAAGTAATGTTAAAAGTATTGCCTAGAATACTGCAAAATACTATGCAGAGAATACCGGAAAATGTAATGCAAGAAATACCGAATAAAGAATTGCAAAAACACCAGAAAATTTGCGAAGCTAAATTTTCATTATCGATAATCGATTTTCGACTTTCGATTTTCAGAGTTTGACAGCTCACGTGTCACCGCCATCTTTGAATCATCTGTTGCGCTTTATCGATCCGACATCACATGCAAATGTTTTTATATCCCGTGAAAAATAACTCTGCTTAATAATCAAAGTCCGAGCCTACTCCGATGTCGCGATGTCGAATCGATTCTCGCTTCTGATTGGCCTGCACATTTTATGCAATAATTCAAAAACTGTACAACAGATTTTTAAAAAATTTTTACTATTGGATTCAGGTTGACGTCGGCTACCTGCTGGTAAATTTTGGTAGTCGACACTTTCCCCACCCTGTATGTAAAATTTTATAAGACTGAGAAACCATATGAATTTGAGCAAGAGAACGATCAAATTTTTCGACTAAGGGTCTCGAAGTGTCTCGAGAATGAGAGAGCGGAAGAAAAATGAGCAAGATGTCCGGGAGGATCGTTAATTCGATGTTCTCTCGCGCTCTCGAGATCACACAAAATCCTCGTATATTATTTTCGTTGGGTCGCGTAAATATTATTCGAACTCGGATTCCCAGGGCGAATAAATCAGGCCTCGTTCATCGCGGGAGCGACTGCGCCGAATCTCGCGAATCGCATTATTCACGGGGCACGATATCATTCGCATCGCTACTATTTTGATTTTCTCTGTGATTCTCTCGCTGGCGCCCGGCTTAATTCGCTCGTATGCGCGCGAGAGCTCGTGGCGCGTGTGTCAAGCACGTCGTGTCTTTTGAAGTCGTGAAACTGGGATAACTCTATATCAACGTCGTTGTCTCGTGAATTATGACCCACTCGAGCGCGTTTTTACTTCATTAAGGAATGCGAGCTCCAGCTCCAATGAGTAGTAGCGATTATTCGTGTTTCGCGTTGCGAGAATTCGAAATGAAAAAATAAAAATGAGTGCGAATGTGGGTACACCAAAAATAAAAATTTGATGCGCCTAATATAGTGGGTCACTCGAAGTTTTTAAACGTCTTGGTTTAAAAAGGGTCAGAACTAATTAATCGAGAGATAATTTTAAAGAAGAATGTTCGGCCAAAATACAGTCATTTGAAAATAAACGAGTGACCAGCTCATTGCGGACTTTATATCGCATACGTTGAAATACCACGTACCGTTCTTAGCATTTTTCTTCGATTTTTAATTACTCTTGTTAACGGATATACCTCAGACAACCTTCTTCCGAATTTCAACTCATCCGTTTTAATTCCCAACATCCGCTCGTACGGAGGAAACCCAGAGAGCTGAGCTCATCGGAGCCGGATGTCCAGTTTTTAAAGATTCAAACCTCGAAATGAGTGATAGATCGCGGCAGCGGGCGAGGAAAAAAAGTAGCGGGGAGGGAGGAGACAAAAATTGGGTCCGAGAGTGTCACGCGCAGGTGAGCTTCGCTTCGACGTGACAGAGCGACGCGTTGCCAGTCGCGGGAACAAATGTGTACCGGGCGTGTCCCGCAATCCTTCCCCTCGCTAGTCTCGAATTTCATCGAGAGTGCGTGCCTCGGAGAGGCCGAATGTCCGAGCCTGCGTCGTCGGGGCTCTGCCGATCGCGTTACGAGGATCGGCACGCCTGTACGATTTTCGTAACACAGCGCGAGTATCAATGAGCGTGTATCCTCGAACGCTCCGCGAACGCCCACGCTCGCCACGGAATGCGCTATCGGGATTGCATGAGACTGCTGGAGGTATAACGCCGAGCTAGCTCTCTCACCGCGAGCGATAGCGAAAAACTTATTTTCGCGTGCGCGAGAGAGAAAGTCCACACACCAGCCAGCACAGGCTATGAATTATTTATCATCCATTGTGGTGTAATTCGTTGATTTACAGCGCGAAGTGCAGGTGCGCTGATCATTGAGCACACCTTTCGTTACGAATGATTTGATTCTTGCTCGATGGAGCTTTTTTTTAAAGTGCGTTACAAACCCAAAGGGTTAAATGTGCTCACTATTTAAAATTCACATAGTAATAACAAATTGCAAATATAGTTTACATAAACTGTAAACTGTACCGATTACTCGATGAACTCAGATAATCTATAGCCCAGCAATGATGACATAATAATATGGGCTCAATTCATGCAATGCTAGCCTACCGATTTTATTTTTAAAACTTGGATATTTTTACTAATTTTTGGTGAAGCACAAAAAGGGGTTGATTTTAATTCTCTATAAAAAATCTTATTTTAGAATTTAATCTCCCAACTAAATCGTCGCTGATCGCGAACTCGGAAGACCAGAGCAAAGTTTGTCAATACGCTTCGGTATTCCGATACGCGGGCAATTATTCAAGCTGGAAAATCGAGCATCGCGAGAAGTTTCGAGAGCGATTTGTAAATATGACCAGTTCGCGATTTACGAGGGACGCGTTCGCTATTAGTTACGCAGGCTCGCGTGCGTACACCGGCGCAATAATAAGCACTGTCGGTATTATAATAGCGATGCCAATAGGCGAACTACGGTAGCATTGTTCGTGCTGGCTGGGTTCTATGCCGCGGCAGACCGGGCTCAAAGGACCTAGCGTTAATATACTTTAATAAGACGATATTGCGCGTGTAACGCTCTCACCCCGACTCGCGTTTATATAACATTAAGTACACGCAATTACGGGCGTACCGGAGCGCCGTTAAAACCGTTCAACGAGAAAACTCGCGAGTCGATCGTTACGTTAGATTTTATCGGAAAATTCATTACGATCCTTCACCGATTGCGATAATGCTAATGACGTGTTTTTTTTTTCTGTTATAGGTAAGTACGAGAATCTGCTTTCGGAAGTCGAGGGGAGACCCGCCGTAAGTAATGGAAAAAAATTTGCCCCGACTCGAAATATCACGCCTCGGCGCAAAAGTCGATTCATCGAATCGCCCTTCTTTCTTCTTCGCTGGCAATTATATTTCGATGGAGGCCAGGGGGGTGAGAAACCGCTGTGTCTGCGTACGGAGGCATTCATAAATCTTTTTCACATTCCCGATATTTTTACGGAACGATTCGCGTGACGATTTGTCCGCGGGTACCACCTGCCGATTATCGTGCGGTAACGCTCGAGTTTCGAAGGAACTCGTCCGAGGGGTGAGAAAGAAAGAAGGTGGAAAAAGCGAGGGGAACAGATGTACGCGGAAGCGATCCACGTTTTCCCGCCGATTCTTGCTCTCGTGTATGGCTCGTTTCTCTTATTACCAAATCTTATAAATTTATTATCAAAACAAGAGAAACCCTAATCTAATTTTTGAAATAATTCATTCCTAGAACAAAATATTTTTGACTGAATATTTCAACGTATTGGCCTGTACTTGTATTTCAAAGAATTGTTATTTTCAATGTATTTGTTTTACGAAGCACTCTGAGGGTAATTATGCACGAATACTAAAACGCGCATTAACCGAATGAAATTTTCGCGATCGGCTGTCCGACGCTCGTTGGTAAACGCGACTAGGAGAATTTCCAGTAGCTGGAGGAAAAAGCCAGAGCACACGCCGTACGTATTCTCGGGCCGCGAATTAGCAAAAAGAAGCCAGTCACCGTGGCTCGATTGGCTTCTCTCTTTGCCCTGGCGCTGGCTTGGCTACCAAGTTTTATACTCCTTTGTGCTCCTCGTTGTACGCGAATTTTTCGCCTTGGGTTCTCGTCGCATGTGGGTCACTCGAGAGCGCTCCCGTCGACGATAAAAGTCGGTAAAAAGATTCCTACGACCTTACGCGAATCGGATTAACTTTAGCCTCTCTGACGTACCGAACGGACGATCGAAATTCGTTAGATCGAGAATTCGTTTGACGTTCTTTGTCTCTCGTATACTTTCTCGCTTATTGTTTAACTTTACGTCCTCGTAGAATTTCAAATTTCGTTTATTCGAGTGAAAAATTCGTAATTGCAACTTCTAGCAACTACGAATATTCGTTGAGAAAAGATAATTGAACGCGAGCAAGAGGCCATTAATTACAGTCTACCGCGTCTTCAATTATTCCAAACAGCTCGAGTCAATACGAGACTTTTCGCCGCGAATCGACATTCGAGTTTCCAATCTTCGAGGCGTTTATACGCACGGGAGTGCTCCGATAACTAGCGAGACTCGACTAATGTTACGGCAATGACGGCTTGCGGTAACCGGAAATCTTCCTCTCGAGCAGACTCGCCTATAATCTATCGCGAAATTGGAGCTCTCGACGAAATTTCGGAATAATACAAAACAACGCTGAAAAAACTTGTTAAATAAAAATTTCGATCAAATTCTCTCTTAAATTAAAACTTTTTAGAAATGTACAATCGACTGTGCATCAATCTTGAAATGAATCGAAATCAACAAACGAAACCACAGACTGGAAACAATGTCGCGAATCAAGGGTTCCGAACTTGGCAGTGAAACACTCGGGAGACTAATAGCGAGGGACGATCGAGACGACAAGCCGATTTCCGTTGTAACGAGCGTCGAGTTCGCCCGGCTAAGCTCCTTACTGTGTCCGCGTGTTGCGTTTCGACGGATGCGCGAGGGGGAAAACGTTACCCTTCCACTCGTACATCTCCTCGGCATCGATTGTGTTCGGCTTAAGCTCCTCCACGCACTCGCGTTTCGAGTTTCCAGTTTTGCGCCTCATCTCGAGTCATCTTCGAGTTCGAGATTATCGTTCTTCTAGTTTCCGAGCTCGAGACTAATCCATCGTATGAACCGTTTCGCGATAATTTTTATTTGTCGAGAGAAAGAGGATGAAAAAAAAAGAGGAAAATTTCGGAGAGTTTTTGATCTCGAAACGATAACGGTCGTCAACGTCGTTAGCGAGCAACCGAGAGCGTGACGTCGGGCCGTTACGCGACGACGACGGGTCTCGCCGAGTCGTTAGCTTAATGCCGCTCTCTCTCTCTCTCTCTCTCTCTCTCTCTTCCCCCGCCCCTCTCTCACGGCGTTAAAAATTAGAGAAATACACGGTAGCTTTGCCACGTTCGGGTCTCGGCCGCTTTGCCAAAGGAATACGGAGTTTGCGCTTTAAAGCATTCCCGTGCTTTTAAAGTAACGCGCGTAACGAGATATTCGCTGGAGTTTTCATTAGAGCATATTGAAGTGCGTCTCGAGCTTCTAAATGGTGCGTAAGGAGATTTCGATTATAAATTTTATCCCGGAAATTCGTCAATTTTGTTCTCTCGAAGGTAGTCGGGTTAACGGCTAGAACATCGAGCGAGAAGATACGTGGAAGAGGTTCGACGTTAGCGAGAGCACGCGTGACGCCACCTCGTTACTCCGAGCGGTTGACTTGATTCTTGGGAAAAAATAAGGAAAAAATGGGAGAGAAAGAGGTTGATACGGGAAAAAGTTACGAGCGCGTTACGGATGAGCGCGGGTGGTCTCGAGACGATACAGTCGATTAAGGAAATCCGCTCGGTTCTCGTCAAAATTGTAGATAAGGCTGGTTTTTTGTATACTAAAAATAAAAATTTGTTCAAGACTTTCGTTTATTTAAGAAATAGACTTCTCGTTCGATAAATTTTCCGTGTTTAATTTAATCTACTCGGACTATGACGTCAACAAAGAGGAATGAAAATCGACGTTCAAGGTAGAAATCTATTATGGTGCTTGAGACGCAGTCAAATAAAAACAATATTTCCATAAGTGAATAACTCGTACTATGGAATTCGAGTTAAGCGCGATTAGCAGCGAGCCTTCTCGTGTCGAATACGAAAAACCGGATGCACTATGTGTCCGTGTCTCGACTGGGTAACGCGATCGGCTACCGTCTGTCGCGTAGATAAGCCTTGGGGATCGAGGAGAGTAAAAAAAAAAGCTCGAGTGTCGGCTCTGGCTCGTCTCTTAATCGTCCCATTCGCGATTAGGCGGACAGTAAACAGCGGAATTTCAGCCTTCCGTTAATTTACGCAACAGTGTATGCGTGTTTCGTGGTATAATCGCGCTAGGTGTCGTGTTAGCGGATAAAACTCTTGTGACGCGTCGATAGTCTCGGGACAGGAATTCGTATTTAACGGCTGTCAATGGCCCACCCGTTCTCTATGATGGATCCCTTCGAGTTATCTACGGATCTCGCGAGTACGAGGCTGAGGAAAAATTTCCTCGATTCGCCGAGGCGTCTGTAATTACACACCTCGTTCGTGAAAGTTCGGGAAGTTAATCCGAAAATTTCGACGTCGAACCCCCACTCTGCCCTTCCTTACGATCTCAAGGTGAACTCTATTTAAGTGGCGCGAATTCGATTACGTCGGGACCCGGCGAACGAGTGTCTCGCCTTACGACACTTGGGCGTTTTGACGTTTCCCCGTCGAGAATGCAAAGTTTTCTCTCCCCCGCGTCGTTCGTCGACTCCTCGACATCGGGAATTCGCGGAATTTTCGCGGAATATGAGGCGGGGGCAGCCAGTGTTCGAGGGTGCGAACGATCGGTTC
>NCVS01000091.1:35920-61895 GCA_003055095.1 Goniozus legneri
AGAGAGAACGAGCCAAAGAAAAATTTCCGCAATTAATAACGGGCCCGGTGAACTTAATTCTCGATTTATTTTCGATCTTTTCCCGCCTCGCGACTCTTGAGGAGCCAGGGAACGGAAGATTTACCGCCCGGTCATGAATATTCTCGTCGGAATTCTCGAATTCCTAATCCCCGCGTATATAGTGTATTCCTGGATTCGCGGCGAACGCGCGGAATTATTTAATTTGCATCTCTCGGTTCGTTTCGTAGCGAAAACTCGAACCGGAGTCGTTAACGGGAGCGGTGGAGGCTTGCGGTGCCGGGGCTTCCGGATTCTTCGAAAAACCGAATAAAATTCGTGTCGTTTACGAGAATTGACGAGGAAGAAGTAAGAAGAAGGGAAAAAAGGGGGAGGAGAGGAAGGGAGGGAGGGGGGAGTGAAATGTGCTTTTGGGAAATTCACCGACGAGTTGATAATTGGACGCCTCGTTGCTTCTCGTAACCATCTTTCACCCCTTCCAAGGGGGTGAGTTCGCTCGTTTCCATCATCGTTGCTCTCTTCGACTTTTATCTCCCTCTGACGTCGATCTCGTTCTGTTTCGCCGCCCCCCTCCCCTCTCTTCCAGTTTCTTTTTTGTTTCCTCTCGCTTCAAGAACCACGGGTGTACACTTCATTAAGCACAGGACGCATTCTCCGATGCTTCCGCTTTCCCAGCTTTATTAATTTTTCACTTCACAGCGAAAACTCTCTCCCTCTCTCTCTCATTCACTCTCTTTACCATTCCAGAATGTCTCGAATTACTATAGCGTTCAATTATTCAATTTTCAGCGTACCTCGATGTAATATCTGTTATAATAATACGATATAAATATCGCACAAAAAGGAAATTCACGTGGCCGGCTCTTTCTAATTAGTTTTGCAAATCAGATAGCGAATTATCGGAATCGCGTCGAACCCATCGACGTCACGACTCTGGCGTTAATTACAGGGTAATATGAACTGTTTACCCGACACGTGGTTAATCATACGAGGCCGAGCTCTCTCTCTCTCTCTCTCTCTCTCATACGTGCATACACACACGCGCTATCTCTCACTATCTCGGCAGCTTGCGTACTCACGCTCAAGTACTCCATTGAACATTGGCCGATCACTCGCCGTGTCCATTATCGTCGACGTGGCACCGCTCGAATGTCCTCGTTAATGTCGTCGATCGGCACTTTCGTGATTTAGCTCGGCAGTACGCCCACGACGTTATATTATATAGTTCAACACGTCTTACCTAGCCGAGTTTACTGACACTTTGTCAGTTTTCGTTCGCCCGCCTGGCACATATCCCGCTCGTTACTTAAATCGGTACAAAACTAGACCCGGAGAATAGCAAACCTCGAAGGGTCAAAGCCCTAACGCCGGAATAGTGGACACGCGTCGGCTATTTCGAGCGATCGATCATTACGGGCTAAAAATTTTCAAACTAAATATTTACTCGACTACAGTAACGAGTTAGGGTCGTTGTTCATTTCATTTTTTACATTCTACTCGTTTCATTTTTTTCGAGCTGGTCACTGATAAATACGTCAAAAATATCGCAGTTTATTCTCAGCAATTATTTCTGGCCTTAATTTTCCATTCAAATTTATTCTTCCGTTGAAAATATTGTAATTTATTTTCACGTCAACGTGCCCAGGGAATTAAATCGGATGCGTGAATGATTCCCGAAGTTTATTTTGATTCACTGGATCCGCAAAGAAGGTTTCTGGTTGGCCGTACGTACAAATGGCGTGGCTAATATACGCCAGTAAGCTCGCGGACGTGATTACCGGTTGTCGTCACGAGGACGTCCAAGGGACATTCGTGGCACCGTCAGCACCCCCAATTCCACCCCCACCCCCTTCTCGCGAGGACGTCCTTGCGAGCTGGTCGCGCGTGATGTACACACCCGTAACGGGGATTCCCAACGATTTTCGACAGAGTGAGGGATTGCGGCTCGTCTAGTTTCACCTGTCAGGTCTCGTCATCGCCTTGACTCGATCGTCGTCGACATCTATCCAACGACGCACTACATATCTCTCCTATACCGCTCGTCACACCAATTTCCGACGATGAATTTGCTCCTCGGCCTCGAAGTGACAAATCTCAAATGGACAATTTTGGCTGAAGAATTTTTTGCTCACTTTTTAACGAGACCGACGTTGTGCAACAATCAAATAATATTTTTCGACAGAAATTATAATTTTGCATTACTCTAATTTCAATATTGAATGTTACTTTTAATTGTTCGTTTATAAAATTATAAATGTAAGGATTGAATGTCAAGACCGTGATCGTTAAATAATTAGGCTCTTTAAAATCGATTCAAATAATTTCATATTGAATTTCATATTTAAACAACTTCACATTAAATTTCGCATCTAAATAACATTCCACGTTGAATCTCGTATCGGAATAATTTCGCGGTCTACTCGTTAATTATAATTCATCGTAATTAATTACCGCGAGTTCAACGCGATTGGCGATCCCGAACTCGCTCAATCTTCGGCGCTAGTCGAGGCTCGCTAATCGTTTTCTTCTGGAGTGTAGGAGATCCATTCTCGCGCGAGAGCCGAACGATCCGAAGTTCGCACAAAGCCCCCTGCCGTATTTGTCCCGTTGGACGAGGAAGGACCCGGGATCGAGTCGGCCGTCGGGGGAGAGCACCGAAGGACGGATATCCGGATACGTTTCTCAATTATAGAGATCCGCGAGTACTCCAAGTTCGACACGTTCTCTTTGTTCGGCCATTCGACCCTGCTAAATCCTCCTCTCGTCCTCCTTGTCCTCCCATCCAGTCCGTTAATTCACTCCGAGTTACGGGTGTGGGTTAGGCGCCACCTTGGTCACCAAAATAGCAGAAGAAAATATTTATTTACCGAGTAATCAAGCCAATTTTTCATTTAATATAAAGTTAATTACTACACACTGAAAATAAGAATTTTTTGAATTGACTTAATATTTATTTGTAAACGTTGGAATACCATATTTATTTTCAGTGTAGGAACTTGCGAATTACTACTTACAATCGACAAACGGATTTTTCTCTGTTGCGAATAGGTCGAGATTCAGAGACACAGCGAGTCTTTGAAAACGCGTATGTTCGCGATTACAAGGGTTATCCCTATTAGCTGGAGCGATTATTTCCGCGAGAATGACCTCCCTTCTCTCGTTCACCTTTCTCTCTTTTTTTTTTATTATATATTCGTCGCGACGAGTGCACGCCCAATTGAAATTTACAGCGTGTATACGGCCGGGAACAAAAAAGCATTGTAAATAACTAAAAACGTACATTTTCGGACAGGACGTTCTGGCGAGACGCCAGTCGCGCGCGGAGTGAACACACAGCGCTCCTCTCTCTCTCTCTCTCTCTCTCTCTCTCTCTCTCTCTCTCGCGCGCAACGCGCACGGCCATTTTCGCGATATTACGTCCGCCGGCGTAATTACGTTTGCCGGACGAATTCCAAATATGATGAATGGTCGCGACGCGCGCAAACATTTCCTACCCCTTTTTATTTTTTCTCCCTCCCCCCCTCGAAAGAATTACGGTGAAAAATCGTGCGACATGAAGAGTTTATTTATTTCACCAGCGTAATTAACTCTGCATCGACTCGCGGTCGCGAATATTTTCCCGCGATTATTTCAAGTTCGTTGTCCTCTCCGAGTTTTGGGGTTCGAGTGCTATTCCGGAGTGTGTTTCCTCTCGCTCGCCCGGTTCGGGTCGAACGGTTCCGAAGAGCGACAGATCGCGCGAACGAGTACGTCTGTGTGGGTAGAGCGCACAGATATCCGAATAGGTTTCTCAATTAGGGATCGGAAGTACCTCCGGAGCTAACTGCGCCGGCTCTCTCACCCCGCTCTCGTAGTTTCACCTCGACACACCGTCCCGTTGCACGGATCACCCAGTCCGTCCTCTCCGGAGCTTCCGTACTCCGTTAACCAGATTGCTATCGCGTGTCGCCATCGAGTGTTTCCCTCTGTACCAAGGAAGAGTTTAACCAGCGAATAATAAAACGTTGACTGAACATCTTCTGTCCATCTTGAGAATCGACTGAACGTTTTTGATTTTCCGCTCGATGAATTTGGCCGATTCCAACAGATTTTTTAGTCCAGTTTGTTGAATGCATTCAATATTTACTCTCGTAATAACGGGAACTCGTTCGAAACCCACTTACACGAGTAGAGGATACACAATGTACTCGATCGATTTTCTGTTCCTCGAAATAAAACCCAGACTGGGCCTGAGTTAACGCGGAATGGTTTTTTTCTACTTGTTTGTTCCATATACCTGATTGGCAAACTCCAACGATTTCTTTCCTGCCATATTTTCGGGAGGGACTACTTGGGAGTCGAAACTCGACCGAAAAACCGGGGCTCGAACGATAAAGATCGAGTATTTAGAGCTCGAAAAGCGTACCGGGCGGGTTGGGCGTCGGAGGTTAATCGGAAGAGTAACCGCATTGTGGCGCGTTGTATCTGCCTGAAATCGTCGGGGCTTAAATGGAAATCCGTTAATTAAAAGCGCAAACACGGTGTTATTCCTCGTTACGTAGACGATAAATACGCAACGATACTCGTGCAATTTCGTCCGCACCCTCGGCCGGTAAACATTTGTTCGCGTATCGATTCACTCGGCGCGTTTTTATTTCCGTTTTTCACCGAGGGAGAGGGGAGGGGGAAAAACTCGCTCGAGGTGGTCGGGTCGTCGAACTGGTTAACGAAAAGAAGGATGAGCATTTTTGGAGCCACGGGCGTGCTTTGATCTCTCGCGAGAAAGGGAAGTTATAGAGGGAGAGAGAAAGAGAGAGAATGGACGCGAAAAAAGAATTGCCTGGAAATAATGGCGAGTCCGAGCGGACCGGTATAATGGCGGATTTTTATAAAAATCGCTCGTTCCGAGGCCGGAGGAGCGCCGAGCGTACGTCGACGTCAGACTCGCCGTTTGTTCGAGTGAACGAGTACGAGCGTTGAAGAGACAGTTGTAATTTCCATTAATCGATACCAATTGGAGCAACGATGAGTCGATTCATCTTGCGATAATTGAAATATTTATCTCCTATCCGTGAAAGGATCGCGAGTATGTTCCCAGCTTGACCGTTCGATTGAATTTTCGAGCACCGACGATTACCCTCCGAGCCGATAAACTCGAGCGAAAATTTCACCTTCGAAAAACCGAGCTTGCCTCGCTTTCATGTACAGGGTACTATGAATAATACTCATGAGCTTTTATACCTAATTTATATTTATTGCATTTGTACTTTTATATCTTTATTTTAAAATTTCTTCAGATATTTTGAATTGTTCAACTTCTGAACAAACTTTTTTTCGATAAAAAGTAAAGCACATATTGGCAAGAATCTTCGAGTGTATCTATTTGGTTGTCTGTTTACCTATTTTACGAGTACAGTCCAGTCGAACTGGGCCACCTTGTACAAATAAACGTTACGGCTTCTCCGACGATGTTTATCCAATCGGCGAACTCGCAACCACCGCGAAACGTGTAATTTCTGTAAAATCGATTTCCCGCGGAGTAAGTTATTATGTACGTGCGTTGTTGGCACATCGATATATATCGATAATTGGATCCACGAAGTGGAGGCGTGCTGACGGGTGTTTTCTTCTCTCCGTGCGCCGCGAATCGTACCAAAGAGTGAAATATTCGCCATTAAACGAGACGCCGGTGTTTCGTAAATCATCGCTTCTTGGATAATACGTATTGTTTCATCGGACACTCGACACGATGTAATTGTAACGATGATTCACCGACCGCGAGGGACTTTGAACTACGATTTTTCTCTGACACAGACGGGGAAGTCGAGTATTGATAATCATCCGCGAAAAAACGAGCCTGAAATATAAACGATGATCGACCTTGCGCCTCTCACGGCTCGAATTTGTCTTCGGTAATCAGCTACCCGCACTCTCCGCGGAAACGTTCCGGCCCGATCGAAAGTTCCGTTACGTAAGAGTAATTCGCTCGGTTACAGCGCGGAAAATGTATCGACGAGCTCGCAGGATCCGCGAACGTGACGATTGCGCAACCGGGTGAAGGTTTCTTCGACCTCGATCGTTACACGATTCGTTCAGGAAAAAAAAAATACTCCGGACGATCATTCATCTTTCCCTACCCGCTCGTTCAATTTCTTCAACCGGAAATGAAATTTCATTCGTCATTCTCGCGCGAATCGACTTTTACGAGAAGATTAAATTCCAGAATGGTTAACCAGAACATCCCAGAATCCCCTTTTCCTGTTTCTTCGAGAGAATTTAAAAAAATTTCATTGTTGAATTTTATTTTCTTATATAACGCAAAACCAAACAAAAACAAGGAACGATTAAAATTCGTACGAAGGACCGATCAAATTTTTTGCCCGAGAATGCAATCTCAGTGGTTGAATTCGAAAAACGAGACGCGGTCGGTGCGAGAAGGCGATAATGCCGCACGGTAATTATCGACGAGAGCGGTGGCGAGTAGTGCGAGAGATGGAGAGAGAAAAAGTGGAATTGGAGGTATAAAACTGGAGGCCAATCGCGCTGTAAAACAACCGCGCGCCGTCCTCCCCGTGTACTTTTATCACTCGGTGCTCGCGCGAGCTCTCGGCGTGTGTCGCGGCAGTATATTTCAGGCTTTGGCTTATAAAACTCGCTCCGGTCAGCGGTGCGCCCTTGTATATCTGTATACACTCGCGCACACAATGTGCTTTTTCTCCTCGGCGCGTTGCAGTTTACGAGTGCCCGACCCGACGACCCCGTTCTTTCTTTTCCGCATTTTTCTCTCTTTTTCTCTCGCCCTCTCGCCCCCCCTCCCCTCCTTCCTGTTTCTTCTTATCGACGCTTAATCCACTTCTCGACCTCGATCGTCTCGCGTCGAATTTTCAAGCCGCGAGAACGTCGAGCTCCGAAGACGAACTCCTCGAGCTCTCCTGACGAACCTCGCGAAACTCGCGTTTAAGCGCGTTAGATAAAAAATATGAGATACCTAGCTTTACCCGGAGCCCCCTCGGGGAAGTGGCGGAAACTCTATTCGCTGTAAATAAGCGCCGGCTTAGATATAAGCACTACCCAGCTGGTTATACGTGGGTATAATGTGGGTAAAGTGGTGTACGCAATAACACTCGTGGGCAACAATAACGTCGGCCGGCGATTGTATTTCTCGCGAGAACCGCTGAATTCTTCGCTCTGGACCAGCTCGATGCTCCAATTTTTACAATTCGCAATCATTTTATAATTGAAAAATACGAGTTAAATATCAAATTGAGGAGAAAATGTCGATCAAATTTTTAACTCGAGAGGATTTTCAAGAAAATAAGAAACAGAAAAAGAAAGAAGAAAGCTCGCGAGCAGAGTTGAAAATAGCGAGAAAAAATATGCAAAACTCGCATTTCCCTAAGTATAACGTATGCCCTTAATCCCAGAATTTACACCGGAGGAATTAACGCGTTGTCGCTATGCAACACGCTAGTAAGACTCGGTCCTTAAAAAAACTCCCGGCCTACCGACCGCTCGATCCCGAGTCGTATTTCCTCCGAACAATAGTTTCATCAACTTTCCTACCCCCTTCTCGCTCGTACCAATCTCGTTCGGAATACTTTTTCATCTTAATTTCGTTTCTCCCCGGGAATTTTCTAGAGAACGCCTTCGTTACGCACCGGACTCTTTTACCTTTCCCGTTGTCGAGAGCTCGTATCAAATATAAAAAAGGAGAGAAGGTTATTTCTCCCTCTTTCCGGGGCTTTTCGAGGGGCCTCGCGTCGTCTCGCGACCTCCTAAGGTTTGCGTATATTTGCAGTGCAGCTAACCTCCCTCTCCGCCTCGCGTTACGTACAAAAGCGGAAAAAAGGCACTGTAATGCCGAGCGTTGAAGGGCTTTCGTCTCGCTCCCGGAGTTATATGCATAAAAGTATACACCATCCGC
This sequence comes from Goniozus legneri, assembly GCA_003055095.1. Classification (NCBI taxonomy): domain Eukaryota; kingdom Metazoa; phylum Arthropoda; class Insecta; order Hymenoptera; family Bethylidae; genus Goniozus; species Goniozus legneri. The sequence goes on from NCVS01000091.1 coordinate 43,842, forward strand.
GATATAAGTCAAACAAGCGCAAAGGCGAACGAGAAATTGTACGGACACTTATATTTGCTTCTATTGCGTAACGTTCGGAGGAATCTCGTAGGAGAGAATAGCCAAACGAGGCGCAGGAATTCCTTCTGCGAATATTTCGCGCGAATTCTCCATCGAATTGGATGAGAACGAGTTGCGTCAGCTTGTACGCAATTACGTGCTGTTGCACACAACTGCGTACAAAATGTTAAATATTACACTCGTGTGACTTTCTTTTTGACATTGGTGAAATTTGACGCACATATTTTGTTTATTTTGTTAGTTTCTTCAACATGAACATCGTATTGATTTAATTTTAAAATAAAACAGATTTGAGATATCGAAACAATTAATCGGTAGTCGAAATGATTAAGTTTTACTAATTGGCATGAAGGTATTTGTATCTCACGTTTCGCTATTCCATTACTCATTATGATGACTCGATTTCAAGCTCATGATTATTTAAGATTTCTCAATACATATTCATTAACAATTTCTTATATTTAAGAGGTTGATGGAAGAGAATATGTAATATCATTCCTGTTACTAAACATGAATTTTCGTTAAACTTTTTTTAAAAAACAAGTGAAAGAGCTTCTAGAAATTTCGATCGTATCATTATTGACTATATATGTGCATAAAATAGAAAGGCTTGTATTTATCGCTTTTTTGCGCAAGCTACCGATTTCGAATCGCGTGAGCGAGAGAGACGGAGGGAGGGAAGGAAGGAAGGATTAGGCTCGGTACGTGAGCGGCCTGTTCAACAAGACCGCGGGGTACACCGACTAGCTGTATTATACGCGGAATCTCATGAGACGATCGAGAGACAAATGGTTATCGGTAGCTAGCGTCACGACGGTCTATTAATATCGAATGTATTTATTACACCCGATTCGGTAGCCAGGGGAGGGAGGGAGCGAAAAAGGCGCGGTTATCTCGACGTCGATTTGCCCGCGAAGAGGAATAAATGCGGCAGATAAGCCGAAGTGTCTTTTAATGTTACCCCGCGAGGCGAGTTTTACCGGCTATATTTATACGCTGCGATTAGACGATAACGCACTGACGTCTTATTCAACGGCTCGGGACTATCGGTATCGCGATAAATGGTTATTAGAAGAAGCTCGATCGAGTTCGATCGAGAATCTCCAGTCGAGTTCCTTAGTTCTCTCCGAATTATACAAAGAAATCTACTTTGCGTGTTTTGAACAATTTTTCTTTATTGTTTTATTCTCTTCTTTCTTCTTCGGGAGCTATCGAACGAGAACTGGATAGCCGGACAAATCGCCGCGGTTAGCGGAGGGCGAAAGAAGAAGGAAAAAAGTCCGATTTATTTTATTTACCAAGGACGAGAGACACGGGGAGGGAAGTGGAATGGGGTTCGATCCCGAACGATCGTAATAAATGTCGCGAGCGTAAGGAACCCGATTCTCCCTCCCGTCCGTTCGCACGCAGTTTCCAATCAGCCGGATTTACATTTTTAATTTCCGACGAAAAGCCTCGCGTCGTCGTGCCCACCTCGTTTAACCCAGCCCGTCGGTTTAATTAACTCCGTTTTCTCGCTTCTTATATCGTTCGTCTCGCTTCACTCCCGCGGCCGCATCGTTTCCCTCCTCCCTTTTCTTTCTCTCTTTTTTTCCGCTCGTTCTTCTCGCGATTCCCCAACCCACCTCGCTCTTTCTCGCATTCACCCGGCGGGATTATTTTTCTCACCCCCTCCAGCCGGCCCTGACTATCGACAATTTTTCAATTACCCGAGCGTAAACGAAGTGAATTAATTGTTACGACCCAGCGTTGTCTCTCTCTCTCTCTCTCTCTCTCTCTCTCTCTCGTATTTCCGGTTTCACCGAGCCGTACAAGACTCTCGCGAGTTCTTCCTACCCCTCGCTCTCTTCTCCCACCGAATACTTCATTAAAAAGTCCGATAGAGATCCGCGAGCCGCCCTTGAACAAGAGGAACGCGGTTCCTCTCCCTCCCTGTGCCGAGGAAACACACCCAGCCTCGATCGATGACGGGACGACTTTCTCCGGCGGATTTTTCCACCGCGAACGAAATACGCGACGCCTCGTGTTTTGAAAATCTCAATCGGGCGATACCGGCGCGATAACGAATACATAATATATTTCCCGATAACTCGGTGTATCGTTAGACGGGCTTGTTTGGAGAAACGAAAATATTGACTCGGGATCGTTAGGAGGTATGCGAGTCGATGGAATTTATAAGCGTTGGACTAGCGAGATATTGCGTAATATGTTGTCGTTAGAATTCCGCGAAAACTGCACGGAGAATGAGTATTTTCCGTGAAACAACGATCGGCGTGTATTGCGAGGAGACGCTCGATCAACGTCCTCCGAGTTTAATAAAGCCGTTGAGATCGCGAATCGATACAGGGAGTCACGATATTTCAACAGTTTTCGCAACACTTTATACGCGATAATGCCGAGTTAATGGGGCTGTCATCGTCGAACGATTATCTTCCAGTTGCAGTTTGTACGCAGTTGTATGCAACTCCGTGTAACCGCGTACAATCGCATACGAGCTGTCGCTCTCATCCAATTCGCGCGAAATATTCGTAGAAGGAATTCCTTCACCTCGTTTAGCTATTTCTCCTCTAATTCGAGCACAAATTCCGAAGACTATGAAATCGAGGAAATTTTTCACGAAACTATAAATCGAGGCGTTTCAACCGTGTAAAATTTCATGAACGCTTAATGGGGCTCCCGCTGATTATGAAAAAAAAAAAAAAAAAATATCAATATGAAAATATATTAGAAAATCAAATTTTTATGGAGACCTCAAGCCGCAAAATGGAAGCGCTTTGTACGCCAAGAATTAGACTTTCAGAATGAGTTAATATCGTACTATGTTTTACTAGAAAAATTCACTTTGAAATTTTTTCCTTTTCGTTCTACTCCTTCGACCAGAAATTTTTTCATCGATCTGTTTCTCGTCCCGGGTGGTTCTCGAGTCTCGGGGAGAGTTTTAACGGCAGCAGGTGCGGGTGCTCGACAATTCATATAAATAAACACACACGTTTCGATTCGATAGGCCGCGATCGATTCATCGAATTCTAGTGCGTGTACGGGAACGAAGAGTGGTGCACCGGACGTCACGCATCGGTGATCGCTCGTAAAGTTTTGCGGAATCTCTCTCGGCTCGCGCGCCACATGGTTTGCCGAGATCGTTCGAATAACTCCGCCGGATTGTTTTGGTTCGCTTGGCGATATATCAGCCAATGTGTACCGAAAGTGTCGCGATAGTGATTAACTACGGTGACTAATAACGAAGTAATACGTCTCGTTTGTCATCTCAAATTTATTCTACTTTCCTTACATCCTGTGAGACGATCCAGGTGGAGAAACAAGACTTTTAATTTGAATTGTTTCACTTGGTTTCAAATGAATAATATTTAGTAGATTTCAATTTTTAAATACAATTTTTGAAGCTAACTTGAGTCGAAATTTTGTACACTTTTTTATAACTTCTTCGTCGTTTTGTTCTTGATTCGACAATTTAATAGTTCTTATTTTTCGACTCGCGGAGCGTATTCCGCGTGGGACATTAATTCCGAAAAGTTTCGCTCTTTTTCGCGGTGTAATTCAGGATGCGGAACTCGGCGTCACGCGTCGGAGTTCCTCCGCGCGTCACGAAAATGCATCTCGGGCCGCCGAGAGTTCGGAATGCGAACTTGGACCGCACGCGAGCGAGAAAATTTTTGTCGTAAAAAAGAAAAATTTCGCGTCGAACGGTTCTGTACTCTTTGCGGTGCGCCTACGGACGATAAAACGTTAGGAATGACATCTGTTTTTTTCTCTCCCTCTCTCTCTCTCTCTCTTCTCCACTCCCACCGAGTTTTACGATGGAAGACGACCCGGCGATAATGAAAGTCGGGGAAAAAAATATCGCCCGGAAATTGTCAGACGTTACGGTTAACTCTCGCGAGGCAAAAAATTGTTCATTTCTCGGCGAGGGAAATTCGCGAGTTTTTAAACGACCCCGGGAAGGCGAGCGTAGCTCCCGATGCGATCGCTTCGTCGAAATTTAGCGAGGGTGTAATGCGAGAGCTCTCGCGGTTGCCGACCCGATTTTACTCTTTCAAGGTCGCTCATGCGCGCCAGCGAAATGAGCATCCGAGCGAAGTTTCTGCACGCTCAAAAATAAGCAAGCTAGGGAATTTCATACGCCGTGAGCACGAATTTCGATCGACTAAATATTTCCGGCCAAATCGAGCATTGAAATTTCGACTAAATAGTTGGCAAATTCAGTTCGGTCAGTGGTAACTTCATATCCAGCCATTTCAACGAATTTATTATTCATTTTTATATAAATAATAGCTTGGATAAATTTTTATCAGTGTACCTACTAATTTTTGATTTTCCGAACATTTAGTACGGTCAGTTTTTCATCGTTTCGAGAACCAATTGAATTTTTTTCCCGTTCCTATCTCCATTTTCATTGAAATTTTCTGCGAGCGTGTGGATGAATCATCGGTCAATCGATAAAATCTCGGAAATATCCATCATATCCCCGGGATTGAATAAAAATCGCGTGTGTATTTACCGTCTCGGGCCTCCTTAAATAGCCCGGCGCTCGGAGCGGATAGATGAAAAGGAGAACGCGAGGGTCGCGCGTGGTGTGAGTAACCGCGATTAACGCGTCGTTTATCATTCGACGCCGCGGATCGATCGATCTTCGTTCGATCGGCGCGGACGGCCGAATTTTTCCGAAGCGTACGTCACGAGCGCGTAAAATCTTGAATACGCAACGGAGACTGGATACTTTTTATCATAAGTGCCTGTTAATTCTTTATGGAACAGGCATTGATAACCATTCAACTTATCAAATATCACAATATAAAATGCAAAACTACACTCCTCAATAAGAAGAACACTCTTAATTTTCATACAATTATAATTTTATTAAAAATAATGTTTCAATCAAATTGAACAGGTGATCATGTTAAAAAGGAAGATTGAAGTTTTTAAATCACTCAATCGAAAAATAACAGCTGTTCCTTTAATTGTTTTGAGGAGTACATAATTTTACACGTTTGTAATAAAATCAAAGACTGGATATTAACGCGATAATTCAAATGCGGCAACGGAGAGAAATTCCGATTCGAGTTTTGTCGCGAGAGCGATCGGGCTCGCTATAAATTCACCGTTTCGCGTGGGGCAATTTGGCCACGAATTTATTCGCCCGAGATATTTTGACAAATGCAAAACATTCGTTACGCGTCCGATAGCGCGAGTGGTCCCGTCCCGATATCGCGAAAACGAGACGCCGATCGATTGGATTTTTCATCGGCGCCTCCGGGAAGCGCACTTCGCGCTCGAGAGAGTCCCTGTAATTCCGGCGCGAGTCCTGCGTGAATCACGGAGGTGAAAACGGGTTGTTCTCGCCGTCTACGTCGAGAACGAGCGGGCATTATCGGCGTATTTCACCTTCCGGCTCGTTCGACGGAGGATACTTCTCTCCTGGCCTGGAAAAACAGTGACGCGGCTAGCCTCAGACGTCTCGCGATCTTTTATAGTTCCACGTTGTGGAAATGTGCTTCTCAAACTGAAAATAAAAATTTATCGACTGTAGTGTGTAGAGACTGAAAATAAAAATGAAGCTTACTTGATGTTTATTCGGATAAAAAATATTCAACTCAATAAATTGAATTTTTGTTCAAGGTTAAAACCCGAACCAAAAACTAAAGAAAAAATTTCATATTTAAATTCGTTTACCGGAAATGTAGTACAAGTTTCTCGAAATATCTCGAATTTGGCAGAACCACGTTAGCGGAATAGTTGAAGACTTTTACCGGTTAAAGACGGCACGTACGCGTCCGGGGGAATGATGGATGGCGCCCTAATCATCGCTATTTACACATCGCGGGGAAATTATTTAGCTCGAATAAGGGATACCGCGGGCTGTATACGGTCGCGCGTAAAACACCGAGCACAACGAGAGAAAGCGCTGCGAGCGAGGTTATGCTCTCGACGCGGCTGTAAATCCCGACTTCGACGCGTTCATCTCGATATATATCCTCCTCTAGATCGCGATAAGATCCGATGCAGCTCGGTTTCCAGTGCCGGCATCTCGCCGGTACCCCACCAACTTCTCCTACGAGGCAATTTCCCGCTGAGCACGTAACGTAAAACCTCAGAAATTTTTAACTCTCCTGAAAAACGAACGTGCCTCACTCGATGAAACAACACGAATAAAGAAAAACGCGAATAGAAATAGCCGAATGAATGCCTAATTGAAAATTCTGGCTTGTGAAATCGGTTTTGTTCGGTCGAATTTTGAAACTGGTTACATGATTTATTTTCTATGTAACTGAAGATTAAAATGAGGTCAGAGTTTGATATTCGTTATGTCAGAGGAAAAAAAGGAAATTGGTAATTTTTAGGTGAAAAATTCATTTCGTATGAGATTCAAATTTATCGCTAAAGCCCGTAATTCCAGGGCGAAATTTCGAAACTTGGCCCGAGGCGAGCTCTTGGCCATTGTCTCTCTCTCTCTCTCTCTCTCTCTCTCGCTCTCTCTCTCTCTCTTCTCGCGGATTCTTCGGATCGCGTACGCAAGCCAGGCGCGCTCGAAATTCCGAAAATCCCCGTGTGCCCGGCCGCATTCCGCCTCATATTCTCGCGTAACGTATACATACACCAGCTCGGTTTTTCACGCTTAATCGTATTCTCGCGAGCCACTTGGCGGATTGTTTCTTCGGATCCTGACAAATTCGAAAATAAATGGATTCCACGAGATATCTCTGTGTTGTCACGCTGAAACGAATAAAACAAAAATTATGTAATCCAAGATAATTTTTCGTGGTCGCTAAAAACCTCGCAGTTGACGTGATCTTAAAATTTTAATGAAAAGAGATCATTTTTTTTTGTTTACACAAAAAACTGGTTTTTCCTGGGAAAGTGGAGGAATTGGAAATAATGGAGGCCTGCGAGGAGACGAAGAAATCGGATCCTAATCCGAGACCGACGAACCGATGAAAAATACGAAATTCGTCGGGACTCTTTGAACTAGCCAAGGGTGGCTCACCCCGAACGTTCGGAGCTAACGTCGTTACCGATCGAATGTAGTTTCGTGACTCTCGTATATACGCGAGGAGAGCTCGTGCGTCCGAGTTGGTAAATGCGTAGCTTTGACAAACTGCGCCGAATAATACCACTTTGGTGCCCCTACGCGCTGACCGCTCCGAAATACTCACGACTTTAATGGTCTAATGGATTTATTCCGAGGGGGTGGGACGAAAAGTTCTTGCAATCTCGTAAGATCGTTTCTTTTTTTTTTTTCTCTATCTTGTGTGCTGAGCCAGTCGATTTCACGAGGGTCCCGATCGTAATATCGTAATCTCGACTGGACGTATTTCACGAATTGCGAAATAAACACGCTATCGGACCTGTCGTCTTCGATTTAACCTGGAAAATTTGTAGTTTGCTTTAATTTCGGTTTATCCGCACGCCATCTCGCTTTAGTTTTCTATAAAAAGAACTTTACACTGAAAATAAAATTTTAGCTACCTAATATTCGAAAATATAAAGGTAAATAATGAATTATTCAGAGATATCATATTTTTTACGAATTTCTTGCCCGAATTCTTCTTTTTTCCGAACGCAGTGAATATCACGGATTTTATATTCGGGGGTGTGCGAGAGCCTCGCCGGAAGTTGAAGATTCGCGATAATTCACCATCTGGCCGGCAAGAAGCGAGCGTTTCGTCTCGTTATACGGACTTCTCGGTACGAGAGATAGTAAGATAGGGAAAAAAATGAACCCTGGACCGCAAGTTCAGCCGACGTGGCTCCTTTGTTCGCGACTTAACGAGTACACACGGCCGTCCCCGCTCGCTAGACGCTCCGTCGCGTAAAATAGAACGAGAAGGTGCCTCGTGTTGGCCTCGCCAGCGTTCCGGAGAAATTTCGTTCCGTGAGATGCTCCCGTTAAGCATCTCTCTCTAGCCGGTCCCGTTTTGACGTAATTAATGGCGAGATAAAGCAAAAAAAAAAGGAAGTTAATAACAGCCGTTCGAGCGTGTCGTGCGTCGATCGTACACGAGACCCCTGAAATTTCGCGCGCGTTATCGAATTATCATTACCGGATATCAAAGCGTTATCTGCCTCCCCCTGCCGTTTTAATTAAGCCGCCATGAAAGCAATTCTGTCGTATGAAATTTCGCCCACCGCACGATATTCAGGTGACGTATTCGTGCCACCGGATCGTAAGGTTGCCAATGGAAATTAAATACCGGCTACGCGAATTGGCGGCTGGAAAAGGTAATAGCCAAATTTTAACAAGTAGCGTTTTAACTTTTTTGTAAGTACACTTCAATTATCGTAATACGAAGCCAATTTTGGACTTGAAAATTTATCGAACCTGACATTTATTTGAATATACGTTAATAAATATCGAGAATTTTCAGTTTAATAACGAAGCTTGTCCAATCAGAATTTTTCCTACGAACGAATCTAAAAAGATAAAAAGCCTCTTTGTTATGCAAATCGCTAAGAGATTTTTTCTCTCGTTTTAGCCGGGACTCTTTCTCGTCCTGGGATAACGATCGATAAGCGAATCGATTTCTCGCGCTCGCTCGCGAAAATAGCAAGCTCCGTATCTTCGAGTGAGATCAGTTTCTCTCCACCTCCCCCTCGCGTTTCATTCCGGCAATAAAAGTCCGCGCAAATCAAGCGACACGCCAAGCTAAACCGGTCGACGACGCCTAACGATTCGCCACTTCTCTCTCTCTCTCTCTCTCTCTCTCTCTCTCTCTCTCTCTCTCTCTCTTTCTAGTGTGGTCTTGTTCGCAGGAACAATTAGCACCTGGCCGAGTTCGATTTCTACTCACGAGCTCGAGCGCATAAAACCCGAAACGGCCTTCATTCATTAGAGCCGACATTAGAACCGAATACGTAAAAGTTCTTCGCTCGTGCCTCGGACTCGCGAATAATTATTCAAACGTGTCCGTTCGTTAGATTTATTTCCAGGCTCGCGTGCAAGCCAGCCAGTTCCGAGAAAAACAGAACATAGTTCCGCATTAACACCGCCGATATTCAAGAGCTTCGATTAAACCCTGAAAATCTTCGTTTCGACTATCGAAAATAGAGAAATTATTAATATCTTTGATGCTGAATTTTTCGCTTCCTGTAAAAATGTCGAGATTATTGTTTCATATGCGAATTCAATAAATTTCAAGTTTCATACCGAATTGATTTTTTATGAAATTCTGTGATATTAAACTGAAATTTCAATACAGCTTTTCGCTTACGAATATTTTTGTATATTAAAAGTGTATGAAATTTAATAAAATTTTATAGAACGTAATGAAAATCGAAATCGTCTGGTGGGAAATTGGAAAGTGACTCGCGGACGTTGAAATGTGTTTTGGTTGTCGAATCGAATTGGCATTCGATATAGTAATTTAACATATTCGATGATTTGATGATTATCGGTCGAGGCGTAACCGCATCGTTCATCACATATTACATCGGCATATATGAATAATTGGCGCAATAGTGGACTGTCGAGGCCGTAATTTAATTAGTCAAAACTGTTGTTAATTTCCGTATGAATCGTCAAGAAATTATTGATCAAATCCACTAACTAATTGTCAAAAGCCGGAATTCCAATCGAAAACCAGAAATTGCGATAAACTTTGATAGTCCGAAGATCGTCTGCAGTTGATAATTAATTTGCATTTTATCCTTGAGAACCGTACAGACATTCGACATTCGTAGGGGGAAATTGGGAAGAAACATTAGTCGTGACGTGGTGGGCTTTGAAATGATAGAAAAATAGGAGAGAGAGAAAGAAAGAATGACGAAGTGTGTTTATCGTTAATTACCGGTAGTCCTCGGTAACTCTGGCATTTTTTTTTTAAAGACTCTCAGGAAACATTTCGGTGGTCCTCTTTGACCACTGGATTATCGTTACGACACCGAGCATCGAATTGAATTCATAATATCTCCGGAACTAATACGTCTGTTCGTTCAAAAATTCAATAATACCTTGTCCGCTTATTCCGATCATCGATGGCTATTTAATTTTCGAGTTAATGGAAACGAAGCTCGCACGTTAAAAAACGATTATTCGACAAACATCCCCGTAGCAATGATATAATCAGATGCGCATAACAAATTCGATCACTTTCTCTCTCCCTCCCCGTCCGTTCGACTTTATCGAGAGTGCAAAGTAGATTAAATTGTGAAATTTTAACGCTACACCCAGCTAAATTTCGTATTAAATAGCCAGTCTTGGTTAATCAAACGGAGGTTTTTAATTCAACACCCGAGTCAAAAAATGTGATCGGTTTTTTGTCGAATTCGAACGGTTTTGTAGATCGATTTTCGTACATGCTCGAATTTTTGTGACAATCAAATTTAGAATGTAAAAAAACGACTCGAATTTTCCATGCCGAGTGACCGGATAGCGAGAACGCAGAGAGTGCAACGAACCCTTTTGTGTGTGGCTTCACGTGTCTCCCTTTTCGCGAATCCGGAGGTGACCCAGTTCTACGTGCACCGCAGAGAATTCGCGATACACGAGGAGTGGCGGTCGTATTCGTTTCCTGGTTCCCCTGATTTAATCTCGATTTAATCGGCCCCCGGCGAGAGAGCGTCGATCGAATTGTCTTCGGCGACACGTACACACGTAGAGAGGCCGAGCCTGGAATAGTCGAAATCCGCGATCCAATCTGAGGAGGGGTGGGTGGAGGTGGGAGTTGGGTGGGGGGTGGGAGGGAGGGAAAAATCGGACGAGACACGGTCGCTCTAGCTCGCTTTTTATCGAGCCGAGGATCGACCTGAATTCTCGCTGCCGTTTATTTGTCGTTATTTCCCGTCACCCCGCTGGGGGATGATATTTTTCCTCGCGAGCATTGTTTTTTCTAAACAGAACGATAAAAAAGAAAATTCTCATTATACCGACCAGGTGGAGGAGAAAAATGGGTGGTTGCGATAACAAAAATTGTCTCTAAAATGTACGTATCAATTTTACATAGAGAATTTCTGTAGCTGTTTCGCGACATTCCACTGGAAATCCCGTATCGTTAGTCGCGCTCCTAATTTTTTATTAAGGCCTCGTCGAAGAACTCGAACGTATTCAGAGTCTCGGCGGAGCGCGTGACTCGCCGTCGTACGGAGCCGGAGTGGTTTTTTTCCCCTCGTCTATCTCGCGTTACGAGAGTATACGCGATTCTATCTGCCTCGCGATTTCTTCGAGATCGTGTCAAGCTTCCCGCCCTCCTTCCCCTCCGGTGTGTCGCGCGATATAAATTATTAATGCCCCTCCTTGGCCGCCGATCGTGCCAGGATCGCTCGAGATGTTTCGAATTCGCGACGGCGAACCCCTCGCGTTCACGGATCCGCGACTCGCCTCGCTTCAAAATCGCGTTTCCCTTGCACTTACGTTAAGCCTCCCCCTACGTTCGAGTCCTCTGAATTCGTTCGAATATGCGTACGTCCGCACGCGAATGTTCGCGATATCGAGGGCTCCTCTTTTATCGAGAGCCGGAACTCCCGTAAGACGTTCGCGAAGCTTCCCCCCGAAAAAGGAAATTCGCGAGATCCTCGAAAGAAAATACTCTTTATTAGAGTATTGTATCGAATCTCGCCGGGGTAGAAATAAGTTTCGCTGAGATATACCGGCCGCGGGGGAGAGTCGACGTGATTTCATTCGAGGATTCGACCCGATCGAGGGCAATTGAAAAAGAGAAACGAAAAAAGGTATAGTATAGCGGGCGTTGCGGAGAGGAGCGAGGGGGAGAGGGACAGAGCGCAACGGTCGCAATAAATCTTCTTTGACTCTCGTCGCGTGTACATTGCTTCGTGACGCGGGCAATAAAGCTCGGCACGATAAAGGCATAAACGCCCGAGCACTCGTCAAAGCGGCCCTTAATCCTTCCCTCTCCTTCTATTCCTCCCTGCTCGAGCCATCAGCCTCAACGACGATCTCGCCCGGTTGTGTTAATCTCGAACTCGAAAATCTCTCTCTCGATTATGATCCGATCTTTGGATCCAGAAATTATCCGCTGGTTTTGCACCCCCAAGGAATATCTCGCTCAGGGGAGAATGGGGCTAGTACTAACAATCAACAATCCGAGATCGCTGCGCGCAACGATAACATGACATATGTTCAGCTGTGTGTTTAGTATTTGTAAACCGAATTCTTACCTCCGTTAACATTTGTTTCATCGTAACAATACGCAACCTTTTAATTTTTCATAGAGCTCATTTTTTTTCAAGAGAATTCAAAATCTATACAGTTTTGAAAAATTAATTCGTTTTGTTTAAATTGATAGCGCGATAGCAGGGATAATTACATGTAATGTTCGACATGAAATATTTTATAACGTCCCTCCTGCGATATCGCGTGAGCAGTGACATCGACGTGACTCTAACCGCGATGTAATTTCGAATCGCGAACGAGAAATCGGATCACGCGTCTCCCGTTCTCGGACAGTGTCCTCGTTGAATCCTTGTTTCCAGGAGCGCATTACGTGATTTCCCACGACCGCTCCTGGCAACGGCATTATATTCGCGGCCGTAGAGAGATCCTTGATTTCGCAGTCCGTCCCCCCTCCCACCACCCCCTCGCGATTCTATATATCGGCCTAGCATCGAATCCGGAATACCGATAAGCCGACCGAATGCGCGCCCTCTCTCTCTCTCTCTCTCTCTCTCGTCTAAAACCTCTCGGGGAAAGTGCATTTTCGACTTACGTATACCCACCTCATAATGGTATTTACATTTATGCGATTGCGAAATAGACGAGCCGGTGCCCTCTTGTTAGCGCTTGATTGCGCGAGCGAGAGATCAAAGCCCACCTCTCGGGAATTTTCTTCCCTCCTATTTTCTACTCAGAGTAACACAATCCCGAATGCAATTTCTCCGATATTCCTCCCTCGAACCGTCTTCGATTCTCCTCTTCTCCTTCTTTATTTCTACCTTATTAAAAAACGATACGTATTATCGCGCTGGAATTCCGATAAAAACGTCGAGTAGACTTGAAGATGTACACTCGAGGCGGAAGTTGAGGTTCCTCTTGTCTGGTTTCGCGATATCGATCCCCCCTCCGCCGTCTTCCACCGCGACGAGCGCGCCATCATCCCCGACACGAGCCCTCCTATCGAGATTAGCTCCTCCGGAACTTTGATTGAAATATGTTTTACCACTGTTTACCATTTCGGTTGAAATAATAGCCCGTCGTTCATCCATTTTTTGTCTGTAGACCAAAAAATATCAAATAAAACTGATAAAACAGATTCAAGATAACAAACTGAAGAATAAAGAGAAAATTAGCCGATCCAACTGTGATTCATTTTTATCGCGTTGTAGTTGTAGACGAGGACCAACTTCTTAATAGTAGTAAAAGAAAGGAAAAACTGGAGCCGGGAAAATAATAACAGCTGACAAAAAGAATCCAAAGAAGCGTGAAATAACTTTCAATAGCGCTAAAGCGAATTTGCATATTATTTATCCAGCCATTTTCGAGCGATACCTTTTTCACGCTCCTCCGTCGAGGATCGATAATCAATTTAAAAATCATCTCTGTAAAATATAGTCGAGTGAGAGTGAAAGAGAGAGTTGAGAATTTTTCGTCGCTAAGGGTGGTAAATACTTTCGCGCTCGTCTCTCATCCAGTTTTCTCTCGCTCGTCGGTGGGAAGGTGAATGTGTACTCGGATAGACGACGAGGGAATATAAAATTGGACTATGAGCGTGACGTTATCGGTTCGACGTTACGTCCCCTGTACACAATAATGAAAAAAAAAAGAGGAAGAAGGAGCGAGCGTGGACGAGGCGTGGAGGAAAAGGAAAATATAAAGAGAGATATTCTTTCGCGCGATAAAAAGGCGACTGCCGGCCGTAAAAGAAATTTTTCACGCCCGGTATACGACGAATATTCGACTTTTGAGGCTCGATCGGTATATCGAAAACCCATAAATGATGAGAAGAGGAAGAGAAAGAGAAAGAGAAGGAGCGAGAGAAGGAGACAGCCCTTCCTTCGGGCTCTTTCTTCGCTTCTTACCCATCCGACGTCGCCAAATATTGTCTCGCGAAATGTCCACGATCGGCCGCCATTATTGCGACTCGCTCCGCTGGCCCGGAATACAATTGTTTTATTATACCGCCACCCCGCCCGGCGCGACTTTTCATTCCGATTATCTATTTATGTTTTTCCTCCTCGTGTACTCCGTTTTCCTTCCATTTCTCTCTTCGACGCTCGCTCCCTCTCCCTCCCCCCGCGAGGAATTTATTTTTTCGTATAGCGACGCTATAACCGTACCGTCTCGAGTGCTAGAGGGGTCCAACATATCATCGTTTTACTATCGCCGAAGAAGCGCGTGGAAACTTCCCGCTCGCGCCTCTTCCGACGCGGAAGAAACAAGAGCGATAAAATTGGAGTATCAGAACAAACTGCGGGAATTTTTATTTAACTTTGACGATTTATCGGGAACGATCCTCGGGATTACGCTCGTTGAATAATTCGATCCAATCCCTATTTATTAAGCTCCGTAAGTGCATACAGGAATATTTCGTAGCGAACAATATCTTGATTTTTTCTTATTTACCAAGGTCCGCTATATTTCTTTGAGTCTCTCGATACTTCTGATATAACATTCCAACATCGATCTTTATTTATTCAGCCCTGGAAGTGCATACAAGAAACTCTCGTAGCGAATGGTATGATTTTTTTTTTATTTGTTAAAGATAGTTTCATATATTCTTTCGATATTTCTAATATAAAATATTTCTACTCAACATTTTAAAATTTCCTAACGATCTTTCTTAATCCACTCTAAAACCCCACATCTCAAAATATTCCACCCGGAGGAAATATTTAGTCGTTCCAACTTTTTTCTCGTAAATTCGCAGTAAAAGTCGAACGTCGTACAGCCCGGGGCTTCCCCGAAGATGTACAGCGAATTTCGGAGCGTTACGTGCGGAATGAGCCGGTACGTGTACGAGAGAGAGAACGTTTAATACACACATTGGCACGTAATGACAAACACGCGGCCGGAAAGCACGAGGAGCGAGTGGCTCGCCCGAGGGCTGTGTCTGCTAGGAAGCGGCTAAATCGCTCCTTCACGATCCATTTGTAGTCGAACAGTGGTGTTATCGCTGCCCTCTCCGCTCTGGTTACAGAAACCGCGCGCGAGTGATATACGCCGCTAATAATAGAAATCGTTCGATACCTCGATACCAACTTTTTTCGCGTCAGCCACTCGAATTTCTCTCGCTTCATCGAGTTTCCTTCTCCGCGATTTTTCGAGTGCAAACGAGTCGTTACGTTCGGAAAACGCGCATCTCCCGATCTTCACGCTCCGACGAAAATTCTCGGAAATCGTCGAGTCATCGCGATCATCGTTACCCCGGTTCTCTCAACGTCGAACGCGTTTCGTCCCGCTTCCGCTGTTTTTGCTCTCTTTGCCGCGAAATAAATCGATCGGAGTTCGTAACAACTCACGTAGGTGGAATAAATATAAAAAAAAAAAAAAAATACCCGACGCGTGCCGTTATACATTTATCATTGCGTAGCGCGGTGAATTACTTTTTTATCTACACGAAGTAGGAAACACGAATTTGTACGACTCGCGAGAGATTTTATCGAACTAGGCGTGTTGAAATTCCGAGTGAGAGAAATTTTAACGATTGATGAATAAATTTTTTATTATTAATTCAAACTTAGTTGTGTTATACGTATTCTTTACACCGAGGGAAGGAATTATATGAATCGAATGAAGAGGGGGAGAAATACGTCCAATTTATTCGTTTCACCTAATTGTTTCATTCGATAAATTCGTATTTATTAAAATAAGTTTACTGGTCGAAAAAGATTGATTAGACTTCATCCAGCCTTTATTTGATTCTCTTATTAATTTTCCTCAAATAGTGAGAAGATTTTCCGTGAAACCGCAACTTCTCACTTTAAATACGATAAATGTAGACTACACAGCCAACTATAAGCGTTGAAAATAATTTCTACTGCACCATGTAACACTTGTAAAATTGCATTATTTTCTAGATGAACTAGCAAGAAAAAAAATTCGTGGCGGAGAATCGAGAAACGTTACGAGCTCGTTACTCGCATATAGACGATACGCGAATATAATTCTCGTTTGACGGAAATCGCGAGCGCGTTTCGGACGCGCGAGAGCCCGAAGCGCGCGCGCGTTTCGCGCTGAACTCGACGTTTTAATTGCGAAAAGAGAGCCGAACGCGAAATTATAAGAGTTCTATCGCGCGAGACCGAGCGTAGGCACAATAAAAGCTCGACGAGTCGGTAGTACGAGCGTTAAACGCTGTCGGATTTTTCTCGCTCGTCAGTTACACTCGGCCGCGGGGAGGAGATAGGGAATCGCCCGACGCTGAGATTTTAATTACAATCAGACTCGAAAACGAGCGGTACTGGAAAAACGAAAACGAGGTAAAAAAAGCGCTCGCGCTTTGTGAAACATTTCGCGAATAAAAGAGGAAGAGAGAGAGAGAGAGAGAGAGAGAGAGGGAGCGAAATTACAACGGCGGCGAGACGATAAGAGAAACGTTGGCTTTGTTGACGAGCTCTCGTTAATTTTTCTCTCTACTACTTTTTTTTCTCATTTCTGTCGCTCAGAATCGACGAACGGAAACGCGAAAAATAGTTGACGGTTCGTTTCGCGGCGATCTCTTATACCAAACTCGACGATTCCGCTATCGTTTTTCGCGGTTGCTCTTTTTTTCGCTCGATTAGTCGTGCTGCGGTGCACCGGCCGCGGGGAACAAATCGTCGGATGTCTCGACGCTGCGAGAGGGACAAGAGGGAGAGGGAGATGAGAAACGGCATTCCGCGATCAAACTGTCACGCGGTTCAGGACGAACTCTTGTCATTTTTCACAGAGAGCGACGAAAAAACAGTCAAATGAGTCGCTTTCTATTTTCCACTTTTTCGCCGAGAGCTCCATTTGTCTCCCTCTATGAACTCAATTACGTTTTCGATTCTATTATCGAACGTTTTTTTCCTGGGGTAACGAATTTCTGGGATAAATTTAAGAATCTCTCCTCTTTACGCCAGTCGAGTACCGAACATTATGTTAATAGCGCTCTTTATTTAATTCCACGGCGAAGGCCATATTTAAAAATTTTTACTCTCAATTTTATTTAATTTTATCGTCGATTTATACGCGATTTGGTCGCGGAAAGTGGAA
The DNA here is from genome assembly GCA_003055095.1 of Goniozus legneri. NCBI lineage: Eukaryota > Metazoa > Arthropoda > Insecta > Hymenoptera > Bethylidae > Goniozus > Goniozus legneri. The sequence goes on from NCVS01000091.1 coordinate 61,042, forward strand.
AAGTGCTCAATTTTTTTGTACCACTCGAGAATCGATCTTACGATCCTCTTAACCCAGTTCGTAGTTCACGAGAGGGAAGCTATTTATCCGTCTATTTCGTCCATCCGGCGAGTCGAGTGGACTCGCGTAGCCGCGAGTCGTCGATTGATTCAACGCGGAAGCTCTTCGTTCGCGAAGCTCGGGCCGAAAAAAACCGGTCGGGAGTTGAAACCGATTCGTTATTATCGGCCCCTCGCGTTAATTCTCGAGATAAAAGGCGAAAGGAAAAACAAGAAGCCCGAGAACTAATTCTTCGCTCGCGATCTTGATTTCAATTTGTCGCGAGGGGACGAAGACGAGACTAATCGACGAGCGACGATAAATCGACTCAATAACGCGAAAAGAGTCAATTTGTTTTACGACCGGTCGGTCGTTTCGCGACTTTTATCGAAATTAACGAGGCCGGGCCGAAAAAAGCGCCCGGCTGTTTTCGGTCCGAGGGGGCGGATGGCGTATCTGCTTATTCACGAGGCGCGTAATGGCCACTCGGTGTGTCCTCCCTTCTTCTTCCCCGAACAAAAGCCAGGAGAAATCCCAAGGGCACCCGTGGAAGCGGAAAGACGAAAAGGGAGTCGGAAAAGGGTGAGCCGGGCTTCCGCCTATCGATCGCGAGTGATGCAGCGATTTATGCAACGAGCTAATGGCGCTAATTAAAACAGATTCCATCGAGAATCGTGGGAATTTCCATTCTCGAGAAACAGTCGACTTGGAAATTCGATGTTGAAGAATGGAAAACTGTCCTTGGAAGGGAAATATTTGGATAGTTTGCGGTGAAAAAGAGAAGAAAAAATGAGACGAGGGAGTTGATACTGGTC